>VOMN01111322.1:0-22227 GCA_014899125.1 Orchestia grillus
CCACTAGTGTTTCACATTCGTACAGTGTAAGCTAGTTTAAGTAAGAGATGTACGCACGAAAAATAAAACGTCGTTTTTGACACTGCGGTTCATGAGTTGTTACAATGTGTTTAATACACTAATTTCGTACAAAAGAATTTGGCCAAGTAATGAAAATATTTTTTGGTATAAAGAAAAATGCTTCAATATTGAAGAACATTAGTAGATTTAATTAAAAATTAAAGCTCCAATTATGCATGTAAGATTATTTCTTGTCTGTAATGAGACCTGGGAGGAAATCTAATTTTGTAAAGTATGAAATTTTAAGTTACACGACCTGTTATAATTTTTGTGCAAGAATTGTCATACGTACACTGTATATGAATCCAATTCATGAAATAATAATTATAGCTCTCACCTGAATGAAATTTCTACCCTAACCCCTTGATCTTTAACGAGGATGTAATCCTTGTTTTTATATGTAAAGGGAGGTCGATGGAGTTAATTAAGTAGCTCGACAGGGAAGTTCAGATGCAAAACGTCAAGAATACTATATAATCAGGTTTCAAGTTCGTCCAATACTTGAAGTCGAACTCCTACGTCAAAATATCACATGATGAACCCTAAATAACTCGACTACACAATTCATGTATTCCAGATCCAAAAATCATCGGACTCCCAACTCGGGTTACAACTGCTGTAAGTGGCCGCATTTGCCAGCTCGACTCCGGTCTCGAACCCTCCCTCACAGGTTCCGGCTTCGCTGTGCAGTCGCTCTGCCAGATCGAGTTCAATTTTTATCGAAGAAACCATTGCTGTAGGAACAAAGACCACCTTCAGAAAGAGAGGTAGAGAGAGTCTTACCTCCTAACTAACACTTATTTGTCTCACCACGTTCAATGCGCTGGAGGCACTTCCAGCGCTGTTTACATTCACCGATCTCGTCTGACAGGTAAAATAATTTTTTCCACAACAAATGACGATCGTAAAAGGTTTTCTCCGCACGTTGTCTGAATAACTCCGATAAGTGAGCATTCTTGTGCGGAAAGATGGCGGTCGGCAGTCGTACGGTATGCACCCAGCTTCGTTTTGCTTTCGGAGTTCCGCTCCCTGCGTCTTATGAGGCATCAGCTCTATACCGACTGAATTATTTTCACAAGAAGACTACGTTTAGATCCAGCAAACGCTAGCAGCAGCCTTATGAAACGGAACCACACAATACCGCTGGTCTCTATAGGGCCAACGACGACGTCCATGCGATATGATTAAGGTGATATCTACTGGCAGAAACTCCAGGAAACATGCATGGATTCCTTGATAAATGTTACGTGGCAGCTTAGAAATATGTTTATGTTATTGATACTGACATGAAGTGTATGTTAGCTAAACTGATATAAAGATATAGCTGACTCTGAGGCATGTGTACTTGTTTAATTAAAGATCAGTGTAATAAAACATCTCGCAGTAACCTGACGTACTTGATTAGCTTTTTGATCGTTGATTCCAAACCAAAAATGAGTTTATCTCCTGGTTGTTGAATTAAGTTTCTGAACGCGCTTGAATTAAATTGCAAGCATTAAGTCAAATAAAGACTCTGTGGGAGTGTAAATGCGTGCCAAAAGCATCACTTATAGCGCAGCGAAGTGTAATGGAGACTAATTTTTCACAATTCCAGGTGGACAATTATTAAGAGATGGAAATTTGTCGAGCTAAACGGGACTTCGAATAAATGAACTAAAAACAGTCAAACTTAATCCCATGGTTACATAAGTAACTAAATATATTTAAACTGAGCAGAGGAAATAGAGTAAATAGTATAAGCTCTCAGCATTCTAGTTAAAGAAATTTAGCAATGCAGCATCTGCAGAGGTGAGAAGTGTGACCAAGCTTTTCTGAGGGGCAGTGGAGGAATAACTTGAGGAAGAGCAGGAATAACTTGAGGCGGAGCAGAACTTTTCTGGAAATCAATCTCGACGCGTTCATTTTGACGACGTGAAGGCATTCACACGAATTAGCGGCATCACTCCCTCTGCCTCAGGTGTTCAAGGGAGACTTGCCCAGCCCGTCCACTCGCCCACACGAGTTCCAGCACATTTGTATCAGAGAGCTTAATGCGGGGCAGGTGTCGACTTCAAATCACCTGGTCCTGTCACAATTTTCCTTAATTTAAATTATGTAGTATAGGGTCTCGGGCAGCGGTTGACATTTTTGGTGCGTTTCTCCCCGTGTGAAGTGATTTTGATGAGGACCGTCGTCAAAACTAGCAGGCGACGCGCAATAGTAAGCTTCAGGGACTCTCGGACGCCAGTGCTGGAAATAATGGTTTGCTCTGAGCGATTATAAGAGAGCACTTTCACCTGCGGGTTGTTCCCCGAGATACCGGGACTCCGAGATACCGGGATTCTGAGATACCGGGATTCTGAGATACCGGGATTCTGAGATACCGGGATTCCGAGATACCGGGATTCCGAGATACCGGGATTCCNGACATACCGGGATTCCGAGATACCGGGATTCCGAGATACCGGGATTCCGACATACAGGGATTCCGACATACAGGGATTCCGAGATACCGGGATTCCGAGATACCGGGATTCCGACATACCGGGATTCCGAGATACCGGGATTCCGACGTACAGGGATTCCTGAACATTTGGTTCCAAGGAACTGGCATCCTGCTGATTTTTCGCTCGCGAAAAATCCCTGTATTGTTAGTACATTCCCAGAACTCAAGGCAGTTTAATATCGATTCATTGAAATTACCTTTATATGATTCAATTTCAAATTAGAACTAAATTGCAGACTAAATGAAAGAAGAGAAAAAAAATTAGTATGTTATAACGTGCGCAATGTGGGAAAAAGCACCCTGCACAAAATATAATTTTTAGAAACTCACAGATGAACTTCCAAAGGACAATGTTATTTTATCAGACCAGCGATGAGTGGGCAGGACTTAATCTGAGTTGGTACGAAAGCGTCGGAGATGGAAGTAGGTTTGTGAGGCAACAGAGAAAAACAAACAAAAATATTAAGTCGGCAGCTGCTCCTGATATTAGTGTGACCTGGTGTTGTCGAAGCAGGAGAGAGCTTTTTCCCTGCAGTCGTCTTTATCACAAAATTTTGAACTCTTCTCTGTGATGAAAGTGTGCTCTGCTTGGGCTTTCTAAATACATAATATAAAATTTGCAAAAACAATGGCTGAACATAAAAAATGACTTTTATTTTGCTATTACGTACGCATATTTTCTACTGGGGGCAAGGACTATTTGGGAATGTCATATTCAGTTCATTATACACTCGAATCATTAATAATTTTTTGATATCAGGTAGTAGTTAGTTAGTAGTAGTATAGTTGCTTTAACTGCAACTGCGATGGTTTTAGCGTAGTGAGTGGTGAATGTCATGATGCGCCACCTTACATTTTCCACACTGTCTTACGGTGAATGCTGCTGGATACATTGATCTTATAAAAACAGTTGTTAAGTCCTGGATGTATAAAGTATCTATTGGAAGTCTATATGTCTTTTAGCAAGACTCAGTACCTTCTCACAAAGCCACAGCAGCCTAAGATTGATTATAATTATCAGAGAATTTTTACGATCATGTGACTTCCAATTTGTGGACCTCAAAATCGCCAGACTTAAATCCTATGTTGAAAGGAAAACTAAACGACATCCTCATAGTAGCATAGCTTCACTGAAGGCCACCATTGTCCAGGTGATGCCCGAAATGAAAAAGAAACAATTTCAGTTTGTCAACGGTCTTGGGCCCGATCAGAAGCAATCATTAATGCGAAAGATCGCTTCATAGAATAATTTCATGAAGTATCATTAACAACATTAGTAAAATTTGATTTTAATGTATACATATTTTCCTAAAAAATAATTGATTCATTAACATATTAAACTGTTCTCAACTACCTCTCGCACCTTCTATTGTCTCGGCTTTGTGATTAGTTTAATTTATTTTTCATTGTATAGAGCATTCAAAAAATTTTATTTAGCATCAGTATCTGTTCCGTTGTAAAATGAAATGAGTTATGTTTAGGTGGTATGAGCTGTTTTCTAATGAGTTGAAGTCATTCAATACGTAAATGATGAAATGCTTTGCGTGATTGACTAAACTCATTTCTAAAATTTAGGATAATATAAATGCAACCAAACGACAATGCCCACATTCAATCAAATGGAGCTAAAACCTAAATATAGTAAAAAAGAATTCCCTTACACAACCAAAAGTAAAAATAAAATACAGCACAAATGTTATTTAAATGGCATCCGAAACCAACGTGATCAGGTTGATCGATTTTTAAATCAGCTAAAATGAAACAGATTTGAATAAATACTGTATGAATTACCAATGCTAATTCGACAAGTAATTTTTAAAAGCACAAGATTGCTTCGATTATGGATAAGCTTAATTATATCTTAAAAGTAAAAATGTCCGCAACTGTTAGCTAAAATCGTTGGAAACTCAAAATTTTACGGAGCTTGGACAAAATACATTCAGAGGAACACAAGTTATGAAAATATCAACTCGTGCAATAATTGTCGTTGAGTAATCATTAAAGCTTAACAAATACATTCTTCATATGAGGAGACCAATTCAGCTTTACAAAAATTTGTTACCTTAGAGACAAATTCTTCACAAACATCCTCGGTGGCTCACGTCGTGGCCTTGCCACATCACAATTTACTTTTGCATCACACCATTCGAATTATGCTTCCATTTTATATTCTTTCTTCCTGTTTCACTGCCAGCTGCGCTCCAAGGTTCTGATTTCAGAAGAGCCTTTAAAAACCAAATCCTGTTTACGAGGGTTCGTTTTCTGAACAACTTTGATCTATGGTACAACCTCATAAAAATTGTAACTTCCACTATCTGTATTAATGAATACCATTAATCCTACTCCCACAGATTGGGTGGTCTGTACCGACAGAATACCATTCAGAAGAGACGTATCTACGTTCATCGTAAATTCAACATCAACTTAGCTTATCATCACCAGCGAAACACTTCAAACGGATGTTAACAGTACCCGGATAATCCGCTTTTTATTAGTGAAAAAGCAATAAAATGCGGATTATATCTAATCAATCCTGTTGCATATTCGATTAAAATAAGCCTCGGAACTACAGTGTTGTACTGAGCTATCTTCTGTTTCCATCTCTAGATTAACGTTACAAGATTATTCCTAGGGTTCGTGTTGAATATTTCTATATGGAACAATCCCATTAAAATATTAGGTTTCAGTTGTATAGCTTTGATGATCTTGCGTAGTAAAAACAATAAGATTCGACACAATTTAAAAATGTTATCGAAGTAAGATCGCAACACTTGCATACACTAAGATCGTGTCTCATTCCTTAACAAGTTACGTCCGCCACGTTTGTGTAAGACAACACCTGCCACAATATTAAGACCTCACTGTCACAGAAACCCATGACACTTGATATTTATACGAATTAAAGGTTGGCATGGTCGATTTACAGCTGCTATCTCAGAGACGGCTACGCGGATCTGCGTGCATCAAGAAACATGCTCTGGCTCCGACACCTTTTGGAATTGGCAGAAACATATCTTGTACCCGACGATTGATTGGAATTTTCAAGTGCACCGCTGTCACAACTGTGACCCTGCAAGGAGCTAAGTGGCTAGGCAGCCTCCGCGAACAGAATTAAAGTGATAGCAAAATAATAATTCCAAAGATAACGATGATGGCAAATTACCAACAGACTAGAGACGAGTACAGAGACACCAGTGTATTTTTAGGACTATTTTTCGGCTGTGTTTTTACATTTTTTAGGGAGGACGAACGCCGGGGTTGGAGCGAGACCGGCCGCCGAGGAGCCCACAAACATGTCTGCCAGCAATCAAGTTTATTAGTCCAGCTCAGATAAGCGCGCTGGCGCTGCTGCAGCTGTCCAGAAACGTACGCTGCATCTTTGTGATGTTGTGCTCGTATACTTATACGAGTCTGAGCAGCCATTCCGTTCTGGTATGTGAGCTATAGTACAGCGTCAGCGCAAGAGGAGACCCGCCGTACATGGCTACAGCCTCCCTTCAAAAGAAGTACTCGAGGCCATGCATTCGGTGGCCGTGTACATACAAACGTTCAAGTGTGACCGCAGAAGAATTTCTTGCAAGAAATGTACTTCATCTTCACGACACTCTCAGTGATTTAACAGCGCTTCCTCGAAGCTTTGCTCGACGTACAGGGTGTGTTGGTTTCCCTGTCCAGTTTGTGCCTGCTTCTGAAGTGTGGGGTGTGTTCTAGCCACGTAGCGCTCAACTGTCTGCTTAGGTGTGTTGTAGTTATTTCTCGCCACTAAGATTGAGCAATAATCGTCAGAAGTACCTTTGTTTGGATGGTCAATTCATTCGACCGAGCAATCAGTTTCAACAATCATTCTAAACAGGAAAAATCGTCCGACAATTCGACATCGCGATGCTTCTCGGCATGCGTCGTCACTGACTTTTATAATTATTTTTTCGCCTATTTTTTACAAGTTCAACGTACAGTGAAATAAGACACGTATTCATACCCGGATGTTTAAAAATTACTCTTTGGATAATTATTTTAAAATAGAGAAAGTTTCTGTTCAACATAAGCGACCAGGTGAAATTTAGGGTTACGTGTGTCTTTGTATGAGCTGCAACATAACCCTGCGAAAGAGGCAGAATATGAGCGACTGTAAAACTGACCACATTCTTTAGTCCTGCACGTGTGAAGTCACATGTTATGTTCACGCATCACTTGAATTTGTCGGAGCTGCTGACGTGATACACAGCAATGCTCAAACTTACGTGCTTTATTTTCGTTTTGTGTTAGGACTTGGGCAAGACAAAATTTTCAGATTTGGCCCGAGCTTTCGGTGTTCATTTGTTCCAGCCGTCATGAGGGGACGAAGTGTAGACAATGCAAGGTTACAGCGGGTATCCAGGCTACGGAACGTAAATTTAACAGATCAAAATCCACCGAATTTTAATTCACCCAAATCCACACCAAAAGCTTGAGGCTTATCTAAAAATTTTATCTTGCTCATATCCTAAAGCGAAATGAAAATGGAACCATCAAGGCGGCCTTTATTCTCCTACTTATGTGCTATATGAAGGGATTTGAGGGCGATGGGGTGATAAATGAAGGAACTTGTGGGTGATTGGGTGCTATATGAAGGGACTTGAGGGTGACTATGCATCCCACTGATGCATCACACATCCCACTGATGCATCACACATCCCACTGATGCATCACAACCACCGTGCCCAACACAGCGAGGCACCGTTATGCAGGCCCTCAAGGCGACATATGTTTTTGATATCAGGTGTTCAGTGTTTGGTGTCACTAGCGCCTTAATGTTGAGCCAGGTGCCCCGTTTCCAAATCCCAATGTTGACTGTGCTGGTCAAACTCTGCAAGGCTATCTAAATTTTATCCCCTCCTGTCATCATTGCGATAAAAGGGTGGCATGAATATCGCCCAGTCCTCGATGCTATTCTCGGGATAAGACTGACAACTCTTCATTTTAACTAAAGTAGAATTCTACGAAAATTTTAGGGGATGCAGTCCTGCAGAAAAACGCCTGTGGGGTAATCATCAAAATATGTACGTATGCGGTATAATTTTGGAACGCGGGGTGCCGTAAACAAAACTAACCCTTCGCAGTTCCCACGCACGGCTGTACTCAAAATCAAATGAATTTTTCGAGTTGCAGCTAGCATTGCTCCATTTTTCTTGTTCCAGTGTCAGTTGCGCGTGATGAAGGTGATAATTAACACGAAGGTGATAATTAGCACGAAGACCACAAAAGTACGACACCAAATTTCATATTTATACGCGAGTTAGTCTGACAAAATTTCATACGAGATGAGTACAATGAGGAGGCTTTGAGGTAATCGACCAACTTACCAAACTCCAGTTCCTTCTAGTGATGCTAACTCCCGTAGATTGATGCAGGCATTGGACAGAAGGATGTAAAGTGGAGCCATTGATTTCGACTGAGCAGCTTTTGAATCAATAGATACAACGTGCCAATTAAAAAATTATCTTAAACTGAAACACATGAAGCTGGTGTAAGGATTTTTTACATCACCTTAGCCTAACAACGTTCACGTTAAAATGACGATAATTTAGTACAGCCTGCAGTCGAGAGTTCCGAAAGAGGCCTAGCAAGGCCGGCCGCTCGCCTCCATGCCAGGTCCGAGCGGAGCAATATCGCGGATAGATACTTTTCTGGCAGCTTCACGCTGGGTGGAAACGAGACTACGCATAATCTTCGCTGCTGTCAACGAAATTTATGTTTCACACCCCCCACCTGAACCAACACATGGACGACCTGGACCCAGTCACCAGCTGCGATATGCGCAGAAGAACTGGAGACATAAACTATACTTTTAATAGCTTACAAACTTGCGATCCACTTTAAAGTATTTGCCCCCAAAAATACACATGCACCCTGTTTAAATTTAAGCGTTTCGTCATGCAACGTGAATTATGCCACAGGGAGTGGCTGCGTTTGAGGCACTTGACTCTCGTTGTGGAAATGCTCCTGGCTCAATTTACCCGAGGGAAACATTTTCGCTAGAAAATGGCTTCCTAAAATTATGGCGACCACAGATTGAGGCATGCTTTTTAATCATCATTGGTCTGAACAAAATTACTTCAATGTACAAACAATTGCAGAGACGGTGAAAAATTTCTCATATTAACAACCTAAAATAGGCCGTTTTTAAGACAACTTATACCTTTTTCCACATTAGATACCATAAACACTCTTTCATTTTGAAGCATTTCGGTTAGAATATTTTTAAGCCATGGATTACACCATAAGGCTCATTGAAATACTCGTATTTATGACATCACGACATATATATAAGCCGTGAACTCGGGTCCATTTCCACGACACAAATTGCAAAGCTCGGTCGGCTCCAGTCACTTCGTGTGGTCGTGAGAGCGAGTGTGCCGCCATGACGGTCGGGATGTACGGGAGTTCGATACTGCGTGCCCGCTCAATTGACTCGTAAGTCTCCACGAAATTGACGAGGTCTCGCAAGCAACACGGACGGCGCTAAGCCCGATAAAAATTTGAGTGCGAGCGATCTGAGGGACCTCTCTTTCCGAATATGAAGCATGTACTTCTCTCACGTATACGCGCACACGTCTCACGTATACTCATGTACACGCAAAATGAGTGCATCGGTGCACGTGTGCCATATTTCACACGAGATACGCTCCTTTTTCAATCTCCGGTGGTGCAGGGCGGGACCCCAGCCACTCTTTTCCAGCAGCCCTTGAGCAAAACTTGTCCACTTCCCTGGACAGAACGAAGGACCACAACCTGAAGCGTCAATGGTAAGCGTCTCTGACGCGCCGTTCTATAGGAACGCGATGTTGCGCAGAGCTGCGGGGGCACGGGTGTGAGGGGGACAGTATAAGGCAGAGAAAGCATCAATTGGTGTGATCTGGAAAGTATTAACTCCAGATACTCAGCATGGTTGTTTTGTGTTGAAATTTTATTACCCGTTCTATAAAATGCAAATCTTTTATTCCGAGACTTCCTGTCAAATACTGGATTACGATTTAAGAAAATTTTGCCGTGCAACTTTCATATTTGTTCAAAAATAGACTCGTCGTACGAAGTGCATCATTCGTGTAAAGAAATCACTTTTTTACGTATTTTCGCTATGATAGTAAATATATTTCGTTGCAAAACAAAAAGCATACGCTTAAATTCCATAAATCAAATTCCATTTACCTCGACATGTTTGTTTTGCTGCTCAGTTTTATAATCATTGACTGGAGTTTTAATTGATCATATTTAGAATTGAATACGCGTCCGTTTTGCTGAGTGCAGGTGAGGCCACAACGGGGCGACCCTCCTCGAGCTTTGGCTTCCAGTGGCACAGAGCTCTAGCGCTGCGGCCTCACTGGAAATGTCGAAAGAAATACAAGTACTGAACTTTACCTGCGTCCGAAAGAATTGAAAACCAGGCTTTACTGATATTTAAATAAATTAAGAAGCAGACATCAATGGTATTTAATGGCATAAAATACCAGACTTGATTGACATTTTTTAAACACTGGGAACGTAAAAATTGATAATTGTGTAACGAAATTTAATAATGAATTTATTTAAAATGCTAAAAAATAATGAGTAACATGACTGACAAGTTGTTTGAAACTGAAAAGGTATTGGTTGACGTTTGGAAACATTGAATAACAGACTTGCTTGATCTAGAACAATAAATATTTAGCGTAACACTTCCCTATTATACACCAAAACACGAACATCAGACATGCCTTACATATTCAAAGCATCTAGAATGTTTGACTCATGTAACGCACTTTAAATAAATTAGATATCAGAATTCACGACACATTTGAAAATAATTGATTGTCAGACTTGCTGACATGTTCTGTAAAAAGTGATTATCGTACAGACTTACCTAACCTATCCAAATAAAATAACTCCCAGGGTTCGTAAAGGTGGGCGACCAAAAACTTAGCAATCGATCTAAACTAGCGAGTTATAAATAAGGGGTCCCAGAGATCGAGAACCCTGTAGAGGCGAAGGTTGAGCGAGACGTGCACCTACCTAGGTACCTATCTACCTACCTATATACATACCTACCTACCATCCTACCTACCTGCCAACCTACCTACAAATGTGAGGGCACACTGGTACACCGCCAGGCAAAGCCCAGCGACAGCTTCAAGCTCAAATAAAAACCAAATGATGGACGTTGAAAAGAAGCAGCGTCCGCATGCCCGGCCGCTGCCTTGTCTGAGATGACGATCCATAATTTAGCATATTGCGATTGTCGCTTCCAAACTTCTTATCATAAAAGCTTCCATTACTAAAGGTTGTAAAAAATGTACAGGTCTCGAGACCTTGTTTTATGCACATTCCATCAAATGGCACTCCATCAATGCGATTAGATTCTTTGGTGCGAGTCGCAACGCCTTCGGACAGACTGTAATGTCAAACCATCTCTAGAAGCTCCACATAAAATGAGACCCAGTTCATTTTAGTTCATCATTTGATGCTTCATTCCGAGATAACGAAGCTAGTTTCTAATATTATACCTTGAAGAAGTTCTCTTCGAGAGGCAGGAGCTCACCAGATACGACGCATATAGAGGCGATGAATGTTGAGCCTTGATAAGGAATCTGAGCGATGCATATGAGCCCATCCTGAGAGGTGCCCCCATGTCTACACGGAACATGAGGATTTTACGATGTCAAAAGTTTTAAGGGAGTGACGCAGAGCAGGAGGAGATACTTTTAAGAGCTCCAGCCGCGCTCGCTTATCGGCCGTGAAAAGCTTTTTAACTTCTAGAAGCTTCATAATTTTAATAGGAGAGAGCCACAAGGCATTACTCCTCCGATAAAGGGAGAAGGTCGTGATAGCAGCAGCACGACCGGCAGGCGGCATCGCACAGGCCTCCAGCATCCACATAATTTAGGAGATGCTTTTGTCAAATGGGCATAGGCGTTATTTATATGGATGTCTGTTGCGTTTATTGGACATTGGTATAATTTATGTGGAAGTTTGTGTGTCTAATGGGTATTGATGTAATTTATATAGAAGTTTATTGTATGTATGGGTTATAGCCAAAATTTACCTGGGAGCTTGATATTTTGGTCCGGCATCAGTATAACTCTGAAATTTGTCGTGTCTATTGGGAATAGAAGTTATTTTGTTTTATAGTTCGTTATTGTTTATCAAGTATAGATAGAATTTCATTAAAATTTGTTCTGCCAATTGGGCACACACGTAACTAAGCGTAATAGTCTGTTTTTGACAATGGCAAAAGACGTAATTTTAATAAGGTTTGTTGTGCGTACAAGGTATGGACCATATTTAGAGGCTTGTTGTGTTTAGAGGCTATATCTTGGGTGTATAGATAATTTTACAGAAGTTTATTGCATGTTTCATGCACATGTACAACGTAATCTAGGAGTTTGTGGCATTGCTTCAGCATCAGACGTAATTCAGAAAGTGATTAGTACATTGGTTTGTGTACTCAATCTATGACAATGTTGTGTCCACCAGCGGCAAACATAGTTCAACAGTAAGTAAATTGCGTGTAGATGACAGGGCCCGGGCGCTCAGTAGAAGTATATTTAATTATTTCAGTACGCTGAGTATTTAGAAGTCCGAAGTTGCTGGCCTCATTTCATAGTGCATGGAATAAGATTAACTTATTTATTGGCCATCTCTCACATATTCGTATCTAAAAATATTCCAGACTCAAGCGCCTTGACTGAGCTCTCCCCAGACGATCTTATTCACATGCGCAAGCGCTTCTCCGCGAAAAAAGAGGCGGTCACTTCGTATGATAACCTATGATATGGCAATACATACACTCAAGTTATATCTTCCACGTATGAGAAAGCATTGGTCTTCCATAATAAAGACGGCCCTCATGAGATACAGTCACGTGGCTTTGGGCAATAGATTCATGCCCTCCATATACCGCTGGATGGGAGGCCGTTCATTCGGAGATTATCCCGGACATTCTTCACCATACTTTGTGCGCGGCTCCTGCGCACTCGGGAGCTGCGCAGGGCCTTACAAAATTATGCTTCCATGGCATTCATTTGAAGGCATCTTTAGCTATGATATCTAGGATGGTATTAACGTATAGAATTAACATTTAACGTCGCTTGAGTGGCTAAAATTACGCACCATAATGTATCAATTTCAAAATTGTTAAGGAGAGCTTACTTGAATGTATTTATTTGTCGTATGCTATTTAAGCGACAGAACTTATGGTCGTTTTTCGGATTTGTTATGAATTTCCTTCCAGTGAAACTAAGAAGATATTGCCCATGTCAAATAGGACTTCGTTCCATTTTAAAATGAATTCCTTTCGATTTCTTATTTACTACATGGCTTTAGACTACGCATCACATAACTTTATTCGGTACATTTATGTTTAAACTCGGCATTCGCTGCGATAACTTTGATTAGTCACTCCGAAACAGCAATTTAGACTTACAGATATTATTTTTTTCTAAATAATCCTAACATTAGTTTAAAAACTTGGATGAATAAAAATATACTTTCAATTTTGCATTTAGTTTCAAAGCAAAGTTAGAGCACTCACGACTCTGGCAAGAATATATGGGATTTTATCTCCCCATAAGTGCAAAAATTGAGATTATGACATTGAATTTGAAAAACCTAGCGTTAATCGTCCACAAACATAGCTTATGTTGGTAAAATTGTAAAATTACTTGGCATTTATCTGTAATAGCAACGGTGAAATGTACGTGGGCACAATACAACCCATTAATGGCAATCATTAGAGTAATGCATGACATACATTAATTTCCGGCACTTGCATTAATTTTAGCTCTGTGAAGTGCGTGCTTTCAATATTGTTCAGGTAGTGAAGCCCGTCAAGAACATCTTTGATGAGCTTTCAGTAGTTCAATCCATAACATAATCTAAGTTCTTCACCACAAGAAATGTGTCAATTATGTTTTTCTTTTGGCTTGCAGAGGCGGAACCTCTCGATAAGGAAAATTTTTTTGAACAGACTGATGAACATTCTCTTTCTGTATAGTTGAGAACAAAGTCGTGCTGATCTAAGCGTGCAAACCACGGAACACTTATTAAATGAACAATAATATATAATTTGCAGTCATGGACTCGTAAAAGGCATCAAATTAGAATAAATGAACAGCAGCAAGAAAATAACTAAATATGTTCAGTAGTGCACATCCGAAATGGGGGAGGGCAAGATGCGTTCACTGGCTAAAGTACGCGCAAAAAAGTCGAAAAATTTCATGAAATATAGGTATATATATGCGTAATGTAAAATTGAATTGTGATAGAATGAGTTTTCACCCAAACTTGCAGGTATGTTATCAAGTACCACTGCCTGAAAAATTAGTGACCCGCCTAGGGACAAAATAGCACGAATAGGTTTAGAGATAAAAAGTAGGGCAAAGAGAGTCAGACCAAAGAAAGTCATATTAAAATTACATTTTCTGCAGGTAAAAAACAGACGTTTCAAGTCACCAGACTCAACGTCTGTGGTATGAATCTTTAACACAATTACAACTGAATTACTAAATTGTGAACACCTCTCTGATGAGTCTACGGGCTCGAAACGCTTGGTTTCACACGCACGAAAGTTAATTTTAGCACGTGACTTCTTCCAGTGCAGCTCTCCTTCTAATACTTTTTATTTTGAAACTCTTTGCTTGTCGTAACCTAAATTTGTCTTGAGCAGAAATAAGTTTACAAAAGATTACATAGAGTAAGCTCTAACAGAAAAAGATTCAAGACAATATGTTGTATCTCTCACAAAATTGCTTTATTAAAATGGCCCCTTCGCAGCATTTTTACAGGTAGAAACAAAAGCCAATGTAGCAATATTATTCAAAAATAGATACTTTCAATGTACACTTACTGTATGCACAACATGTGGGCTAAATGTACCACACACAATGTGAGATGTCTTTGACAGAGGAAAATGACCTCAGGTCATTTAGTATTTAAAACAAGAAATGCGGAATTGAAATGCTGTGTCAATTACGGCATCAAATGTAAAGTCGATAAGTGATAATGTATTATTATTTCATAAAGTCACATACCTTCGTTATGAAAGAGTTATATCTATGGTTGAGAAAAAAATATAATTTTTAAGAAATAAACGAGCAACTTGCTTAGCACTCAAGATGATGATTTTCAATGTGCAGCTCAAATAAACATTTTGACAGTTGCTATTACTTCTGTAGTTCAAATGACAAATCTGAGGCTGAATTCTGTTGACGTCTTCACATTTTGGCAGTTATTCAAGTAAAAATATTTCCATCATGATATAAATTCCCAATATATGTAAAGACTATTTTCAAAATATTTGTTAACTCGGATATTGGACTAATATGAGCCTCGTAATTTTCTTCATGATTGAATTCTTGCAAATATATTACTAACAAGCTTATCCTATGAGGAATGATAGCTGTAGACATAGCAAGCTGACACGTCAGTGCTCGAGACCATCAAGGCTTGCTCTTTGATGCAAGATTTATTTCAAAATTCAAAAAATGGGTACAAGCTTTCAAATGATATGTGCACGTCTTCAATACTCCCATATCCATTTGACTTTGACTGTTTATGAGCATTTGACGTTTGAACATTTTTGGAATACGTGAGTGTAAGTTACATTCTGAGAAGCGAATTATGTACTAGAACGAGAATTCAATTGACAAAAAGTGAGCAATGTTTAGGAATATGTGACTTTTATGCGACTGCTCAACAGATTAACTTATTAAAGTTTATTGCGCAGAAAATTAATCACTATATTTAAATAGGAAATCAACGACGCTATCCTCGCATTCGAGTTGTAGTAGCAACAAATCCCGACATATCAAAATGGCTGGCCAAGCGCCACGAATGACTGGAGTGTGCAGCAGATAGATTGATTGCGTCGAGGCATAATGAAAAAGACGACCAACAACGACAAAATCACCGCCAAAATAGTAGTAGCACCGAAATAATCTTGACATTGCACGTCAATATTGTGAGCACTCAGGAAGGAGTCTTGGCTCCTCGCACAATAAGCGAAGCTTTTTGAAGCAATGAAGTGTCGGCCCCTAGCCATAAAAACTGTAGGTGCATTCGAGGAACTGCCAATGAAAGTCATAAAAATTGCGAGTGCTGTAATTGGCGTTATAATAACAGCCATTATATATGTGAGTGCACTAGTGTAAGTACGTGAAGTACACTCCAGGGATCGAGCCATAAAAGCCATAAAAATTGGGAGTTTACTAGAAAGAGTGATAATAAAAACCCTAAAAATTGTGTGTTCACAAGATCGAGTTATAATAACAGCCACAAAAATTGTGAGTGCAGTGCTAGAAGTGATGATGAAGAGGCGCTCACCACCTGAGCGACCCTGGTGAACAGCTGAAAATGCCCAGGATGATCTGTGACGTAAGCAAGTGTTCGCTCAAAACCTGCACGTGCTCAAAAGAGCTGTTGGAACCTGCAATAAAAGTGCGAGCATGGCACGAATGAAGAGTTTGGCGACAGCTCAGAGCTGTAGGAAACTGCAATCATGCGACGGCTGCGAAGAATGCTTCCGCTCTCCTGCGATAAGAACTTCATTGCAATGAGCTCCAGTCGCACAGGCGAAGCAACGAGTGTGTTGGTGAACGAAGGTGTTCAGGGTACATAATGTGGCATGGTCGTGTGCTAGAATACATATACTCGTATGTTCTGTACACGACTGTGCTTGATACATTACTGTTCCGCGAATATAATCTACAGGAAAATGACTTGGTGTCTTACTTTTATATAGTACCCTTAGAACCCGGTTAAATTTACGTATACATTTTTTTCGGAGTTCTCTAGTAAATAAAGTCCGATTTTGAATTATGATATTGAGCATGGAATCAATACCTAGTTCACGTCGGTTACACGCATGCGTTCAAAGGGCTGTAAACTGTCAACAACACGTCTTAAAAAGCCGTCAAAATCTTTACCAATTTCAGCACACGTGTTGTGATCGAGACGCTTAGAATGAGAATAAAGCAATCGTAAATATACAGCAAAAGTTCCTTAGCGTTGAAAATGAGGACATTTTTACTTGATTCACAGGGTGACGTCACCTCAGCTGCCTCGTAGGACCCCACGCTGATTTGCTTCGGGTCCTTGCAAAAAACTCAGGTTAAGGTATGATTCTTTTTAAAACAAATTAAAACGGGTACGCCAACAGCTTTGAAAAATGCAGAAAAATACCTTTTTCTACACATTATTTAATTGAAATTTCATTGTAAGTCGTTCAGTGTATGATGAATTATGAACTATTTTCGTTCCCGAGCGCAGGAAAAATTGTGGAGCGGGATTCTGTGGGACTTGAAGTCGAGATGCGCTGTTGAAATGAGTTATAATAAACTGTACATGTTCCGGTATCAAACAGATTATTTTTTGCATTGGAATGTAATTCATTTCGAACATCCAAGCTAGCTACCGATGATACCATTTTGCAATAGGTAAAATGACTCTGAGGTGGGTCACGTCGCAGGAAACGTGTTAAACAGTTCCAAGTTTTTCTGCAGAGCTTTCCGAAGAAGTCGTCCACGCTCAGCTAACGGCTGCGTTCACGCTCTGTGCATGACACAAAATACACTAAATACTCAAACATCGGTTGCGCTGCTCTCAAATCTCTCACTTGACTCGACTGGCGGGGATCTTTGGAGTCGTCTCCACTGTCGCCAGTCGATGGTGGATTGAGGCACTGGTATGCTCTTAGATTCAGCATCTAAAGTCACTAATTTCAAGGAAATTTTTAGCACTGAATTAGAGTTACAGCAAAATTTGCGGAAAGTGAACGAAACAGAAGTAAATGAATAATAAACCATACGTTTGTTGTTCAGCCTAATTGAATTAAAACATACCCTTCGAATATGATAGTTTCATACCGACATTTTACAGTTGCACGAGCTTGGCGGACTGCAACAAGCGCGTCACGAAACAAAATGGCAGAAGCTTTAATGTTCGTCCAGATCAGGAACAACAAATTGGACTTTGGCTAGCGAGATCAAACAACAAGGACAACGCAATTGTACAGTTGTATCTACTGTTCGAGTGCTGCAGCGTAATCTAGGACCAACAAATAAGTATGTGAAGAGTAGTGCATTGACGGTCGAATTCCTAATTAAGCCGCTTAACTCGACTGAAATAAGTACAAGGTAGCTTAATTTTGAGAGAAAAACGATAGGTGATTGAAGGAAATGTGTCGAAATCAACGGGACCGGACGGAATTTGGGATATTAGAGCAATATTATACTAGAAGTACTTCACAATTATCGCCCACACATAGACATCACGTGACGCTAGAACAACCTGGCTCCATGCCGTCGCCGACGTGCTGTGTCTGTATCGATCAACACCAGAAAAAGTGTCGCAAATGCAAGCTGAAACAACATACCATAATAAGGCCCAATATTTACTCGCTGAGTGAGTTAAATTGAGACCCGTCGAGCATGACAAGGAGGGGGGGAGTTTTAGCCTTTTTGTAAATGCGAGGGTTGGACTTTCTGGCTATTATTCAACAAGGGATTTCTATGCGGCAACAGTTTGAGAGCTCGCATGTATCACGCAATAAGAATTACTGAACTGATATTTAGGCAAGGATCATTTGAAAAACTCGCATACATTTAACCAGCAACAATTAGAGAAATGATATTTCATCAACTAAGTTTTGAAGAACGGGTGTATTTAAACAGCAGCGGCTGCTTACGCAGTAACAGTTATTTAACTCACGTGTATTTAAGCAACGGCAATAGGAAAGCTAATTAAGTAACAACGGCAATCAAGGGAAAGATTTGCTTGAGGTAGTATTTTGGATGCGGTTCGTGCCCTTCAGGTGCCGGCATGAGCTTGGCAACAAGAAGTCACTGGCGTGGGTAACATTTATCTTTTTCCGCCAACTGTCTCTTAGCTGAACCAACGTATGACACGAGTGTGAGTTTCAAGACGATGATGATATGAAAGTAACTGAATTAAAATATTACCAGCCCAAATCAGTGGGAATAGAATTTTCCATCATTCTCACCGTCTATTAACATTTTCAATTCTGTAATTCATTCAGTAATGCTAAAAGCTACTGATCTAGTCTAAAATAATCGAAAAATTAGATATCGTTCAATTAAATGTGAATCAGAGTAACTTCAGCAGAACTTGGATCACCCTTGCGGTTGAATTCTGATCGGCTTCGGAGACACTCCAGCTGATCATTTCTTTCACTAAAAAAATCTTGACACAATAATGAGTGTCAACTTTCATGCATTAGAGCAGTGTTGCAGCCGCAGGCGGCGTGTGAGGATGTGCGTGGCTATGCGTATGTGATCCCGAGCAAAATGGGTGCTTCGAGAGAGCTCTCCGCATCAAAAAGGGGACATTTCTGCTAAATGCATTAGTGAACTTATCTGCATTTACATTCATATGTTTTTACGATTATTTATAGTCATATTGATGAGTATGTATAGTTAGATAGCACTTGGTACCGATGGCTAGAAACATTTATGGTTCCTAGTAAAATAGTTGATTTAGTTGCAGTTTATTTTTAGCATTGATTAGTATGTTGAATTTTTGGATGAAACATCGTAGACGTATATTATTTGCATAATGATGTACGAGTATATAGTTATATGCTCGAAAGCAAACTTTGAAAAGTATGTACAAGCCTCTGAGAAGACAGTAAGAAAAACAAATCAGTGACACATTAATTGATCAGTTTTATGGATTGAGTGTGATACACAAAGGTTTTTCAAAAATTTCTCTTTCCTCTGAGCTTTAGTGTTGCAACCTTTGTATTACACGGAACCAATTTGGAAGAAACTACTTTAGAGTCATGTTTACTAAACGACATAAGTCGCACTCTCTTGTAAATTAGTATTGCCCTCATTACATGCTTGATATTGTATAATATACAAGAATAAACGAATATTCTCTTCGTGCTTCAAATGTATGAAATTTTTCGGATCAAATTCTGTTGAAAATAATTTTTACATCGGTTTTAGTGCCCTGCTCGACGAGCTCACTAGCCAAAAATTGCATCCCTGATTAGATCGTGCACCCCAAATTTGTGTACAAAACCATCACCAGCGCATGAAATAAAATAAGAGAGAACGCGCGTAGAAAAGCGTCGCGTCTTCAACTAATTATCGAGTAACGCCAAAAAAAAAAAATTAAATTCAATGCCGTGCATTCGAAGGCACGGAAAAAATTTAAGCGTCTATGTAATTTAAAGTTCGAGTATATGTACATATATTGCGCCCTCGAGGCTTTTGAAGTTTTCCGTAACCATCTCTGTGTTTGTCATGTATATACATTGATGGTATTTCCAACAATCTTATACATCAGAGAACTACCATTCTACTAATAATACTATCCAGTGAACTTGTATCCTTCACCATTATCAAGTTAACCAATCTGAAAAACCAACATCTATTCTCATGATGAATCAAAAGGGTTGACCATGAGTAACTTTAGCAGTACATTTGTCTTCTGGACCTCCACCTCCTGTCTAAAATGATTTTAGAAATTAACTAACCTTGAAGCTTGATTAAACTACAGTTAAATAGCTGAAAATGAATGAACATAAATAAATCTTGGCAGCATTTGAGCTCAGGCTACGCTTGTTATAGTTTGTACTTCTTCGCTGATCGGACGAGCACAAAGTACAGTACTGTTGAAAGAGACATATTTTGCACACGTCTGGAGAGCACAAACTACAGTTGGAAGAGACGTATTTTGCACACATCTGGAGAGCACAAACTACAGTTGGAAGAGACATATTTTGCACTGGAGAGCACAAACTACAGTTGGACGAGACGAATTTTGCGCCGTTCTGGAGCACGAGATCTGGTCTTCAATGACACGAAGCTCAGTAAACAGTTCCTTGTTTTCCTTCAATCGGGATTACGCTGCAGAGCCGACCGATCCCGCGACCTATTCGCCTGGCATACCTCGGTGCAATTATTCCCTTTGTTGCAGCCATCGACACTCTCTGACGACATTCAGACGGCACAATACAGAAATAACTCGGCCAATCTCGCACGAGATGAAATAAATTCAGCCTGTCACGTTATGTTTTGACTTGTACGCACTTACACCAGTTTTAAAGTGAGCTTGGCTCGTGTGTAACCCGTGCACCGCTACAGTGGCTATATTCGCAGTCACAGGCACTGAACAAATTACAGTCACGCTGTAGTCAGTTTTGTTTATGTTTCGCAAAATTTTTATATTAGAAAAACGAAGTTTAATGAATACGAATTGATTTAATTCACCTCCAATTTGTAACTTATTTCTCACATTTAAATATCCATTGATGACAGTAGAAATACTTCAACCAGGTGCGTCCGTTGAATTACGTCTCGGTGCGTGGCTCATGGCAGGAAATAACACTAGCCGATATTTGGCAAGGCAGGAAAGAAGACCTTCACATCTCTCGAATATCTCGCCTGCCGAGCAGATCGCCTCTCAGGAACTGAACGATATCGTTAAAGAATTTGTTTACAACGATTCCGTCGTAGTATTTTTTCCCCATGACTGTGCTCTGTTGAGCGCCATGCGATCATTGGTACTTAGTTCTCAACAAGGGCTTGCTGAATAAGTTGCGTTCGAGCTCAACCCTTGACCGAGAGATGACGATTCCAACGACGGCTGTGTGCAGGTATGTCGCCAGGCCATTCACCTGTATTGTTAAGAGAGTAATAATTGGTATTTAGCAGATTCGGTGAAAATACCACGATTTTCAAGTCCTCAAAAAGAAAAGAAAAAATTATTTTTGTTTTTCTTTCATTGTCACGACCTAGGGCATCTGTATGATGTGCGTTTTTGTTCTCTTCACTCGCGTAGCTTTTGTCTTTACCTCTGGCGTTACTTTCTCTCTCTCTTGAGCTGCCATGTTTCTTCTTTTCTGTTGCATCGCTCCTCCGTTCGCTCAGAATGCCTACCGTGTCCAGCTCTCGAGTACTTTCGCCATCGTCTTTCTTTCTAAATTTGCTGCTCTTCCTGTGATTCTTTCGCTCATTTCAGCTGCTTAAACTTTATTAGATACGATTTCTTTCAGTTGTTTCTGCAGTAACCTACGCTGGATGTTGACGTGAACTCAACTTTATCAACTTTATCAACAATTTTATTTACCGTAAATTTTTTTCTAATAAATCATAGAACAGCTTGACATACGGACAAAAGAAGGTACGAAAAATGGTACAATGGTGTCAATATATAAATATTTTTGTCTTTCAATCCGTACACATTTTAGTTTCTGATGTAGTAACATTAGTATAAGCATTTCATAAATTTTGTCTAACAAGAAGTACAACATTATTAACCCATAGAAGTTTGAAATTATCGCCGAGGGCGTCAAACATTTGCAACATAATCCACCTCTACTCTGTTCTTAACACCTACGACTTATTACGTTAACATATATCTTCATAACTGAACGTTTTTCAGATTTACAAGCATTTTTCATATACACGGCATTGATTACATTGATAAGATTATGAATATTTACAACGATTATTATGCCAGGACTTTTTACGTGTACAACATTCTTTACATTGAATGCAAGTTTGCACAACTGCATTGGTAAAAAATAGAAATAAGGGCGATGGTTAAAATTGCACCATTAATACCACCCGCGGAGGAGATGATGGAAATACGGTTGATGGAAATACGGAGATGGTGCAAATACGGAGATGGTGCAAATACGG
>VOMN01111335.1:0-94746 GCA_014899125.1 Orchestia grillus
GACGTAAATACTGAACATGACGGATTTACGAGCCGAGTATTCATATCATACTTCCGTTACTTAACGTGCACTGAATATCAAGGTTCTTTGCAAGTCTTAAAACGTTCGATATTTATCTACAGTTTTCTAGTTTTTATTTTCCATAATTTTGAGTTAATTTTCCCGGTGTACAATTACGAGGTTCAAGCAAAAAGCGAAGCTGCAACCTCCAGCATTGGTCTTAGCTAACCTCCTCTATACGAAGACGTACGTAGTGCACCAGTAAACCTTTGCACTTCTACATCAAAACTCCCGTATGTCTCAATTTTTTGTCTCTGCATTTGACGTACGCAGGCTATTTTTCTCGCAAGGGACACGTTTAAAAAAACTCGTCATATTTCAGTTGGATGAACACAAGCTTATCAGGTAATGGTTCTTGGAAAACCAATACCCGATCAGCCCCCCGCGTTAAAAAACGGCTAACTTTTGAACTCAGAAAACAAACGAAAAGCTTAAAAGGCTTTTCCATACTGTCATCATGGGCGAAAAGATGTCTATTTCTTGCGTTCATTTCGATTAAAATGTGCGCTAGCATTACCGAAAAGGGCTCGACGAAGAAAACAACCCCATGAGTTGCGTTCAAGCAACGCTGATGAAGGTACTTACTTAGACCGAATTACTGAGCATAAATGCGAGGGTGAAGCTGCGTTCACGTTAGCGATATCGACATAGACGTCAAGACCATAAAGTTGCCGTACAATATTGCGTTATTGCTCCGAATTTAAGGCGAATCTCGAGCCGTATCTTGTCGCCCGATACGACTGCGAGCTCTCAGAAACTTTTGAGATGGATTCCAGAGCTGTTCTTTCCAACGCCAAACTTTAAGGCCTTCTGACAGGGAAGTGATTGGCCACTTTTCTAAAGTTAAACGTTAACTGTGCAGTGCTCCTCATGAATTTCCACGGGTATAAAGGAGCTCGGCTCTGAATTTCGAAAGGGGAAGAAAACGCATAAGATAGATTTCCAATTACAACGCGCTTTTTCTTGGTTATCTGTGATAATTGTGACTGTAAACCCCTCGTATGCAAACCAGAAACCTCTGAATCTTCTACCCAAACTTTCTAAGTAATTATTGCAAAGACGTGTGAACATCACACTATTTTCAGTTTTTTGTACTCACAACCCGCACAGGGCACTCATACAACTTATGAGTTTATTTATGTTTATTTTTGTTTATTTATCCCGTTCGCTGCTAATAGATATTTTTTTGTCGATGTGAGCACAGTTGAGCGTGGGATGTATTTAGATAAGACCTTTAAGGGCTGGCGTATACTGAGATCTCCACAGAAACCTTAGTGATCGAACAACTGATGGGATTTAAGAATTTCTTGACACGTCGTTGGTGTTAAGCGAAATGAAGGCAAACGAGTGTAACTTCGAGAACCCACAAAACATCAAAACTTCAGCCAAGTTAATGTACTTGATTTAGCGTAGATCAATTAAATTATGCACCAACGCGAACTTCCCAAGGAGACGGGGAAAAGTTTGAATTCAGTGTATGGTTCAGGTCAAAGCTAGTTGTTATGTACCTTTTGAGCACCTGTCACAATTGCAGTTCGAGAGGCGAAGCTCGCACTGTACGACGCCTCCATTCGGAATATTGCCAACAGACTGAATCTTGCAGCCGGACGAGAATAACAGCAAACACACGAGTAAAAAGTCGTCTGTAACATTCGCAGCTGACTGCATGGAGTGCGTGCGTGGGTGAGCGCATTGAGCATCATCATGGGCTACTGCCTGCGCATCAACGCATTGGTTGTTTGAGCACACGCTCAGTTGCTTCAAGCCTAGCTCTAGTTTCTTCAGTTGGTTTCCTTCCACAACGAGCTTTGCAATGCTTCAGTATTTCGTGCGGTGATATGTTGTTCGTAAGTACCATCGTGGAGGTGATATGTTGTTCGTAAGTACCATCGTGGATGAATTTGGTACAGAGATTTCAGAATCTCAGCATTACCTGAAGTCGTCTCCTCTTTTAACATTTCCTTAACCATCTGAAGTGCGATCACCTTAAGAAAGATTTTTAGTTTGGCCACACGCTTAATTTCGTTCAGGTTGAAATCACACGTGAGTTTAGACACTGAATGGGGACGCTCAAAGCTACCTCGAGCTTTGTTGCATGTAAATATTCAGAGACATTGTTCTTATTTATATCCTGGTAGACGCAAATGTATGTACTTCTTATTTTTCACTATTAATTATATGCCAATTTACAAGGAACAGTCACCGCAAAAGTTCTTTCAAGTTTTTAGCGATTGACACTGGCAAATGAACGAAAAAATACGTTTTTAACTCATGTCACTTTGGGTCATGTGAAACTTATGGAAGGATATACCTATCCCAAGGACGATGGATTGCAAGAGAGAGAGCAAAAAAGCGTCAATTACGAATTATAAAAAAAACTTCTGCATACCGCGAGTTTTCTGGATTAAATCTTCAGCTGGTGTGAACTCGGCGTCTATCAAGTGATGCCATCAAGGTACTCGGTCTAACATTCCTCTTTTCAGCATCCATAATCGTCTATAATTTTACCCGGAATGGTTTCAACCATCTTCGCCGCCCCTGAATGAGGCAGCGAAGAAGTTAGACTGGGCAGCCCAGAGCACTATAATCGTCTATAAGTTTACCCGGAATGGTTTTACCTAACCATCATCGCAGCCCCTGAATGGGGCAGCGAAGAAGTTAGACTGGGCAGCCCAGGGCACACAGCATCTCCCAGGGCCAAAAGGTCTTCTTCCCTTTCCGTCGGCTCCCCACAGGGGCGTCAGGGCCCAGCTTTCATGCAGGGCACGCGCCTCCAACCAGACTTCTTAAGAACTCTCAGAGTTTCAGTAATCTCTTTCTTTTGAAGCTTGCCAAGTGCATTGGAAGTATTTCAAAATTTTACGAGTTTGCTCCACGCTTTTACTACACGCAAGAGTCTGGGACGACAAGCAAGAGCTCATTGAAAAAACTCACACAAAGCTCAATTGGATTGAAGTGAGAGATTAATATTTATGGAAAGTTGGTTGTTATTTACGCTGTTCTTTTTTCAGGGGCTTTTGTTTAGATGCTCTTCGAGTTTTCCTTTTTCTGCGACGCATCTCGGGCACAGTTTCGTAATTCTTACCAACAGAGTTTTTCTCTGCAAAAAGAGTAAGAATAGTGGTATTAATGATTGCAGTCATCGTAAATCGAATTGTAATAATAAAACAGATAAAATTAATTTTTAGGATTAATCAATTAGAAGAAATCTATTCTATAATAAGAGCCGTGTCTGTCCGTCCATCAGTCACACTTACCAGTATTACACAGAGGAAATTTGAGAATCAGCAGCACACTAGTACATACGTCAAAATCTATAGTTTTTTGGTGTTTTCTTGGAGAATCTTTGAAGCCATTTCAGTATTTTCTTAACTTCTTGAACTTTTTTTCTTGCACTTCTTCTATTGTTGAGGACTGTTCCTTGTTCATTGAATTTGTGGACAATGCGATACATGGTTAATGTAGTGGGTGGCGAACGTTCAGGGAACACCTCTGAGAATTGCTGGCACATTTGTTGGTAGTTTCTCGTGTCATTGTATCTTTTGAAGAGAAAAATGCCCTGGTCCTTTGTCAGTTCCATCTTCAAGGGATCGCATTTGGATTGAGAATACTCACGTCTCGTTCACTTTAATTAAACAGGAGATCTACCGTATCATGTCTACTGCTAGTATAAATTTTTTTGGATTTGAATTGCATCGTTGCAGGCCTTACGAGTGTCTTCAAATTCTGGACCAAATGCATTTCCAGAAGTTTCCCCATTAATGCTAATCAATCTTTTCGTCACTTAGCAGAAAACTTGTTATGGTTAGATGTAGAATTAAATTCTGCTTCAAATACGGCCAAGAATATTAAAATCGGCCCAGTGGTTCAGTTTTTATGAGCATTGTATACATTTTTTGGTACACCTTGCAAATTACTCTTATCTCTATTACCGTGCAAGGGGGGGGGGGCTATATCTAATACTCCATATCTGCATATCCATGCAGGGTGGAAAATTGTTCCATAGTCGCCATAGCTATTACCTATCATCTCAAATCTACGTTTATCCACACATCTATCACCCCACACGCTCAGCACCATGCAGGGTGTACATGTGCCCCACAGCGGCTGCAGCTCCTACAAGACGCCCTGGATCGCCGCCCACCGTCTCGCGAATGTAAGAGTTACCGCTTAAAAACCCTCTCTCTCCAGCGCGAGGCTTGCGAGCTGACGTAAAATGCCCGGAAATGTGCACTCCCTCGAATTTGATAACGCGGAGGGCAATATCGGACCTTGTGAAACCTTTAACGACGGGATAAGCGCTTCGAAATTAAAGTGCCGCATCATTACCGTGAGGTGTGTGTGTGTGTTTATATATATACTAAGCACTCGCCTTACGACGAAGTTTGGTCATTAACGACTAAGTTCGATCGGCCATTGGTGAGGGAGGGGTGAGGAAGGGGGCGAGTGAGGAAATGAGGGAGGGGAGTGGAGGTGTGGGAGTGGAAGTGGGGGAGTGAGGTGGGGCACAGAGATTGCTTGCTCCCACAGAGGTTGTGGAAGCAAGATGTTCTTTTAAATCTACAGCTAGTCCTGATGACAATTTTCACATAGCTAGGCAGTCTGCAAATGGTGAAATATTCGTTAAAATATTTCATCAGTCACGACTAAGATCGCAGAAATATTTTGCGAGTCTCAAGTACGGACCGTATTGGGATACACGGTGAGTTGACAAGAAGAAAAAAAGAATATTTTATTAATGGAACAACATTATCGGTCAAGTAATGTCCTCACCGAAACAACCCATCCGTCAAGCAGAGATTTCCTTAAATTGTCAATACATCCACAGTCAGAAGGTGAAGGGAATAAATCATCATTTATCATGCGAGAAGCGGTGGTATTATATGCGACGGTAGAGTGAATAAGAAGTATACTATTATTTATATTCACTTAACTTTATTTACGCATGTTAAGAATTTGTACTCGTCTACGAGTGAAATAACTTGAAATTTAGAGTAAAAAATGTACAGAAGATATTCTTTTAATTTTAAACCTGTGGGACGTACGAATTCATAAGGTTTTTTGGTATCTTTTTAGCTCATCTTATGAGATTTTACGCAAAGTAGTAAGTTGTTCCTGATTCGCTTTTACATTTTTTCCCTTGTCGTAAAATGACAGTAGTCTTTAGTAAATTTGGATGCATCATTAAGGACCTCATTGTTGTTCTTGCCACCAACCCTACTTGCATCGTGAAAAGTACTAGAAAACTAGCATTAAATCTGCAAAAAATATGTATTTTTATCTGGGTCCTTTTCCGAGAGATAGCAGTCGAATTTCTGTTTTTTTTTTTGGTTTTTCCTCTTTCAAATAAGGTCTTATAATTAGCACCGGATGGGGATTCGGGATTTTTTCCATTTTTAAAAAATTGCCTTTGCCTTGAGGTTAGATTTTTTTTAAAAGCTCTTTGGTGATGTTCCATCTTAGAGGCCTGGAAATGAGGATTTCCCCATGAAATAAATGTTACGTGAAAAGATTAGGCGATACGCTGTGCTTCAGCTTACACGTCAAATTTGAAATGCATATTGTCCAAGTCCGAAATACATGTTCTCTAATTTCAATGAGCAAACAAACCGACGCGAATGTTTCTTGTGTCTCGATCTTCATCCTCCTTGCAGCTGAGCGCAAACATGACACGAGGGGAGCATGCAGTGCAAGAATCAAATCACCAGAAGCACTCAGACTCATGGAAGTGACCTGCACAGCAACGGTGGTTGTCGTACCCAGCAAACTTCATCTAAAGGGAAACATGACTCAAAACATATGAAATTTTGTTCCCAGTTTTAACTGCTGAGAAAAAAGCAAGCGAAATGCTGTCGTCGATGCCCGTTTCCCAAGAAACTTGACACGTCAAAGCTTGAGTGTAAAGAACAGGAGCGGTGCAGCACCAGACGACGTCGGGGCTTTCATATTCGATTAAGGTTTTTTTTCTGGTGACACTGGGTGGTTAAAATTCAGAATGTTTCAGGCATATTTTGAAATTGCTCGGCTGCATGAGTGTAGTGCGAAATATGAAGATAATTGCCTAACATACCTAAGTAACTATCCTACAGGTGACAGTATCACGCCCCCATTGCACTCCAGTGCAGGTCCGGTATATACGTGTGTTGGTATCTAAATTCTACTTAGTCAGAGATTTGCAGGTTAGCGGTCAATGTTAAAGTAACATTACATGGCATAATGACTGTATAAAACGATGTTGTATAAGCCTTAATATCTTAGTTTTCAGTCATTGTATTTTTACACTTGAGCCGTTTTTGATTACTGATTGAGTTCTCATACATCTTTTTACCTGTAGAAGTTTATGCGTCTACTGTCGTGACCCGCATAGAGTGGTATTTCGTAGATCGAGCATCATAGAGCAAGAAAAATATTTGGGTCAAAAGAAGTTAATAAAGCGTGTTATAAGACGCATATTAAAAGGCTTTTAACCGGAACCGATCAAGCGCTTCATGTAAGGGACCATCTCAGCCGCAATATCAAGAGCTTGGAGCCTGTGTCAGCATTTGTAATTCCCCTTTTAAGTTGCGTGGAGACTGAGAAATTTCTGGTGAATGTGCATAAGAATATTTAGCAACTTTTCATGGTATGGATGAATAATATCTTCGGCCTAATTTCCGAAGCTGGTGTTCGATAAACTTCTCTCAGACACTGGGCGCTCCATCTTGTCTGTAGAAGTTTGAGTTCGGGATTTTTCAGGAAGGAACTTGTTTAATTTATGCTCCACTTAAGTGAACAGCCGAAAAGTTGCTTCCTTCCTTTCCGAGCATCCGCCCGAAGTTGCCGAAGATTTTTATATTTTTAGTGAACCAAACGACAGAGCTTCGATAAGGCCGTCCCTTCTGCGTGCAGATTTAGGCCGCACTTTGCATTTTTGAAGACATTATTGTCAATTTTGGAGGAAAGTATTTTTTTTGGTGTAATTTCTTTGAATTTTTCAATGGGACCATTGATGAATATTGAGCTAGATTTTAAATGGAGATAGAATACACCTAAACTTTGAACGAAACAATGATTTGATTAAAATTCTGATGCAATGTTTTCAATGCAGGTTATGTATTGCCTTACACGTACATGAATGCACAGTACATAGTGACACTAAAAACATTGATCCAAAGGAAGGAAGGAGTCATAACGCCTGAACATATTAAAAAATATACTCTTGTATATATATATGTATGTATGTATATATACTCATTAAAGGGGAAACGACAAACACATGTAGAAATGCATTTATACTTCATTTTGTAAAATGAACCCCCCAAATGTGTTGCAAACGTTATACCAGCTACCGTTGTAACGCTTCATTTTTAATTTTCTATATCAAAATTGTATAGTTAAATATTCTGTTCGTTACCCGTAGAGTTTTCGATTTAAAATGTTAGTGAAATTTGCGCTCAGATTGGCCCGTCAAAAAATTGGCTAGAAATTTATATTCGTGCATATGCTCGAGGTCTCTATGTTTAGAAATAGAAATGAAAACACAGTCCATTACGTGGTGCTTTTTGTAAAATATTTACAGTTCTTAGTTAATGCGCTATAAATCCATACTTCTGTCCATTTTTGCATGTGTCGACATGCATGTTGACGCGGTACTTAACTCACATTATCACTGCGTTAGGTTTTAAGTTTAATTCAACAGAAGAGATGGATGAAAACAATCTTAATAAATGAAGTTAGATTGGAATGATGTGGGTGTTTAGTTATTTCCAATGAACAATGCTGATGTAATGACATGAGAAGTACTTATAAAAAATTAAATCAAAAATAAATTGTGAAATTTTCAGAGCATCTATTTCTGAAAGAAGTACGTCACGTCAAAACTGGTAAACAAGAGTGTTTAAAATATATGAAAATCTAAAATAAGTTAGAATTGATTACATTTTGTAACTTCTTTCTATCACTAGAATGTACCTTAGCATTTCATCATCAAACTGCTTCAACTTGCGAATATGTTTAGAATGATTCAAAGTTAAGAATGTAAAAATCTGATGACCTTCGGTTTTATTTTTGCTAACTTGTTATGAATACTGATAAGCTACTGTAAAAAATGACTATTTCATTCATTATTGAAAGTATGATTGTTCTCGTACGATTACTGCGACTGGTACAATTACTGCAACTGGTACGATTACTGTGATTGGTCCGATTATTACGGCGATTGGTACGATTACTGCAACTAGTATGATTACTGCAACTAGTCCGATTACTGCAACTGCACGATTACTGGGACACAACTGGAACGACTACTGCGAATGTTACGATTACTAAGTTTCATCCACTCAGCAAGACTCACGTTTCATCCCCTCAGCAAGACTCACGTTTCATCCCTCAGCAAGACTCATGTTTCATCCACTCAGCAAGACTCACGTTTCATCCACTCAGCAAGACTCATGTTTCATCCCTCAGCAAGACTCACGTTTCATCCCTCAGCAAGACTCATATTAAGTGTTCAGTGAAAGGAACTCAATCGCTGGAAGGCGTGTTGAGCTCGACTAATGTTAGTTAATTAAAGGAGCACTGCGCAGCAGGTAATGAAAGCATAATTAAAAATGAAACATTACGTGTTTCTAAGAGATTTTTCGCTAGTATCACTGTTATGAAACTCCGTGCAAGTAAATGTGCTCTTAGACACGAATTATTTTACCGTTAGGTGAGATAATTTTTTTTCGTTGATGTGCAGTGTTTAGGACAACACTTTATATTCCACGACAGGCAACAGTATAGACATATTTCTAATTTTCATTGGGACGTTAGGACACAGGCAAGTCCAAGAGCAGTTTTTCTGAAATTCAACTGTATAGTTCAATTGTTTTAAAAAAATTTTTCCCCCGGAACTGAGAAGTGTTAGGTCGCACAGGAATGATTATCTCCCTGCCGTAACAAGTGCGTTCTTAAACACAGAGAACGTCTCGAAACAAAAAAATGAATCTTCGAAATTTCAGTGAAAGAAACCGGTGGTCAAATGTTAAGAAAGTAAATTCAGTCCGCTGTTTACAAGACATATTTCTAATTTTCATCCATCTTCGTAGCTCTAACGTCGCTGATGCATCCCAAGCCTTATCGTCCAAACCGATTTTGTGTGGCACAAATGAAATTCGAATTAAAGATATTCTTCATTTTCAAACTATAGTCCTTTTGTAATCAATAAATTAGTATAGCAGCGGTTTTATAAGTTTCTAGAATCGGCAGCGATAATGCTTATTACTGTGTCTCTCCACTCAACTACGGTATTGAGATAAATTGATTATTTTACAGCCATAAGCGAAACAATGGACATCATTTAGAGTATTATTTCCCATCGCTTGTAACTCCAAAAAAGGAAATATGATCAAATTCTTGCTAATTAAGTTCGATCTCACTGAAGACGCTTGCGTCAAAACTTACATCGAATACGTTTTTAACTCTCTCTAACGATTGACTTCCGTATTTGAACAGTTTTTTCAATTACAAATAGCTTTTCCTACGGCCTTCTTTAATTTCTCCTCATCTTGGGGCCGATCCCGACCAAAGCTGATTTAATTTTGACCTGAAGAACAAGTTCTTCAAGATTTAACTCGCTCGCCTAGAGACTCTTCGAGCGCTTTTTGAAATCTTGAGTCACTGTTGCAAGCTTCTTTGTGAGAGAGAGAAAAAAAGTTGACCTTGTTTTCCCGATTCAACAGAAGCGAAACGGCTCCCTGGCAACTCTAACTTGAATTTAACAGAACAGAATCCAACTCTAGCTGAAGCGCCCGACTAACAAAGCGTCCCAGAGAACTTTCTGACGCAAGAGTACTTACTTCGAATATCTGAGTCTACAATGACCCGAATCATGTGGGACTGAAAAAAGTAAGTCACATGTATCGAGGAACGCTCGTACAATTGCATTTTGAATCATTGATGATTCAACCTTCGTAATTGTAGATAAATGATAATATATCATTTGCCTTTTCTTTTCCTTTTGGGTAATTTTTTTTTTGACGTGCTAGGAAGTTCTCAGTTGAGTACAATAATTGTTTTTATTCTTACACCTGTCATCACGTCGCGTAGAATACAAGCCAGTTGAGTAGAAATTGTGCCTTTTTCAAAATTTCGATCGAATCTACGAATTCGATTTTAAAATTCTAGCCCAACAGTTGAAAAAATAACCGATTCTTACCTCGTACATGATTCATTTTAAATAAACAATCTATTATTCATTTCTTTTCTTTCAGAACGTCTGAGAAAGCGCAGGACCGTGGACTGAAGGAGGAGAGAGGGAGGACTCTCGTGGTATTAAGAACATTTCCAAGAAAATCAGCCTGATTGTAGTCTCGCAATTCTCCCCAGACGCCGATATTGCCTCATGAGGCACAATGGTGAACCAATTGCAGGTTTACCTCGGTTTTCGTTCCGATGTTTCGCCGCTGTCCAACCGGGATGTCATGTGATGATCCGGCCACTTGATTCCAGTCTGACTTTGCTGTCGTAGTAAGCAAATTTTTTGACTTCTTATGTGCGAAAATTTTCTACAATTTGACGTGGACATGGTGTGAGCTGCTTGAATCTTGGTTTAAATTATATAATTATCAGTGAACTACCCCGTCTAAGTCAACTTACTACGAGGCATTTGAAGGGAAATAAAACGGGCTAGCAGACGAGCATTTTTAATTTCGCAGGTTTTTATATCGTAGTCGGACACATGAGTCATGAAGGCCAATTTAAGATCGTTTGATATGGTGCCCTCTTGATTGGATAGCACATCGGGAGCACTTAAAAAAACAATTATTTAAGTTAGAAGATAAATGAATGACGTAAATCACTTTTAAATGGCATGAGAGTGTATGCTATAATTTTGCTTTTGATGATCGAGTCAATGCTTCTTGGCTGTGAGAGAAAAAATCTTGAAGTTCACTAAACGGAATTGTCTACAGTGTCTTCCATTTAGACATTACTCTACGTTAATGAAGGACTGATGTCCACGATGAGCTAATAGAATAATTCGTAGTCTGCTACTATTCGACAACGTATTTACGACCATGTCATTTACTCGGAATCTTGACTTTGTTTCCGTGAGACATATTTTTGAGGAAAATTTGCGTTTCATTCGAAATTGCTTGCACATCAGCGTCGATACCGACAAAGAATAGGTTCCGGTGTGATGCTGATGTTTCGGTTTATTTATATATATTATTATTTACAAGCCCTCACAGTGATTTATATATCTTGCAGTCGTGTATTTTCCCTCAGGGAAGAGAACGAAATCAACAATGTTGAATAATTAAACTTCACCTCCTTTTTTCATGTCTTTATTGGAAATAAATTTCGAGTTTTTTGTTCATCTCTTTCATTGGAGCATTTGCACGGGCCAAGTTCGGTGGCACGGGCCAAGCTCGGTGGACAAAACAAAACCTAAGTCGACAATATCCAGCAACGAAAAAAGTTTCTCACTCAAAATCGATTTGAAAAAATTATCACTTTACAAAGCTACTTCATAAAAATATCTTTTTTGGAATTTTTCAAACATATTCAAAGATTATTTTGTACCCTTTATACATTTCGTCTGTAACCTAAAGCTAATTGCATAAATGAATATTCATTTATCTTGTTTCATGAAGTTGAAAAACATTCTTCGGAATCGTTAATTTCTATTAACAAAAAATTAAGGGAAAGTGATAGGAACCTTACTGTATAGAATTCTCAGATCAACAAAGTCTTTGCCTTTCAATCATAAAGAAACTTTAGAAATAATTAATATGCACTCGTTTTCACCCGTTCAAATATCTAATTAATTTTCGAAGAATTCTGGAGACTTATTTTGAAGCTGTCTGCTGAAGCGATAGTGTTATCCTCAGATGCGATTACCGTATGTATCATTCCGAAATGTAAAGTTAGACATTGTTCTACTTGCACCCAAAAATGTAGTTCGCAAGAATTTTCTAACTTGTCAGCATTCAACAGTACTTTGCGCAGATTCTAAAGAGCTCGACAGCTTCAATTTTTCTTAAATTTGTCAAATATTGAAACTAACGTTCCATAATCTTTATAAGATGTCTAGCGCTGGAGTTACCACGAAAAGATCTTTTCCGTCTTCATTTTTTGTGAAAATTAACCCACGAAAATGAAGCGTTCATATTCGACCTGGAAAGACATATTGAAGAAGCGCTCCTTTATAGCAAGCGATGATGAAGAATTTGAAATAAAGTAAAACGAACATGATGAAAAAAATTCTGGAATGGAAACTGGAGCACTGGAAATGTCTTTATTACACATATTTTATGAAGCCATCACCTTCCGACTGTGAATGATATAATCACGTTGTATAAAAATAAGAAGGCTATAATATTTGTAATTCGTGATGGCCAAAATGTTTTTAAAAATCATGGAGCCGTAGCAACAATAACATTAAGCATTATAAAAGCAGGTTAATTACTGATAAGAAAATTATAAACAAAGCAGTATAATTAATTGTGATAATGATTGAACTAATAGTTTAACATCGTAATTATGGAAATAACAGCATTTTTTATGTTTGTTTCAGATGAATTCATTGAAACCAAATACAGAAGAAAAAGAGGGAGGCAATGCGATGAGCCTGTAACATGATTGTGTTAAGACTGTAATAAGGACATTGGATGAACTTTGTCGAACATTTTACAAGAAAAATTTACACGATAAGCGCTGACCATGAGTTTGTTACTCATCAATGTACGTCATTAGGAATACTTCATGATGTTTATCACATTTTTCTAGCGTGGATTGAGAAGACATTCTAATGTCATCCAACTCCGTCAACAGTCTCGAGCGAAGTCTACTGTTGTCGAAAATCCAGTGTGACATGAAATTTTTATGGGGATAAGTAGATTTTATGAGCGATTTCATATTGTGAGGCCCATTTAAATGAAAACGGAAACGGATTTGCTCTCAAGAACCTCGTCTGTGCAGGACTGTATGAGGAGTCCCAGCATTTTTGTCCTTGAAATTCACGCCCAAGTGCGAATAGCTCTTACGTGGACTGAAATTTTCAACATCCAATGGAAGTCTTTATGATAATTCTTCTTCTCAGACGTGCTCGGTTGAATCCCCGCTCATTCCAGGTGCATAATTTGAGCTGTGCTTAGAAATTATATTCTTCTATAACAATTCTTTTGCCTGAATGCCAGAGAACTCCTGAACAATTCCAGACTTGAGTGGAATTTCGAATGCCCCTCTAACGTTCAATTGGACGCTTTCTTGTTATCGAGAAGTATATAAATTCTCTTTCAAATTTTTCCTCGAGAGTTTTATCTAAATTGGCTTTTATGGCCTTATTGGCAGTTGTTGCAGCGTCTATATTTTTCTTATTGTTCTCTGAGAGAGGTTCTGCATCGTCACAACAAAAGGTTCTGATTTTCCTCCGGTCCCATGGGCAGCACAACAAAAAACCACTAGATGAAGTGGAGGTCATGAACCTTTCCAATGGCTCTAATGATGAGGAGAATTTCTAATTCTATGAACAAATCGTAAAATTACGTTGTAGCTTAAGTTTTCCCTATTGTGTTCTATCGGGCGGGGCTCAGGATACCCAAGCGGTTATCCTCATTCAGTTCGAAAAAATACGGAAATGTTATGCGATTTCAAATTTTGAGACCTCTGGATGATGCAGAAATAGGACACACAAAAGTCCTAACGCAATTGTGCAGGGCGTGAAGGTGATCTTGCTTGTGCTGCTCGGTGCCTCATTGAAGATTTCTTCCATTAACTCTTTTTCTTCGATCATATTTTTCAGCAAGACATCGACGCCGTCGTCTATTTTGTCGACCTGTTGAACGTTGGACATGAAACAACGGCGATTTGAGTGAAAGGCTTGTGTTTGATGGGCTTTAAAATAAAAAAAAGAATTAATAGGCACTAGATATTTCAAAAACCTGACTTGAAATTCCAAGACAAACATTGTTCTCGAGTAAAATAAACGATAAATGTGTTAGGTTGCGATGAAGTTGCTAAAGATATAACAGCGCTAAAACTACGTGTTGTAACAATGACAATGGGAAAGAAGTTCAGTTATTTTGCAACCAGTTTTTTGATCATGCTTAGATGGGAGAAGCAAGCACGCAATATATCATATGGGGAATGAGTTATTTAGTCCAAAGTTCAGTTCGACAAATTTAGATGTATGTTGAAGGATCATATGCACATGCCAAAGCAGTTGATTGATCCTCACTGCCAAAGTTAATGACTCAGTTAATTTAAAATAATTCTAATGATATTACATTGCAGGCTCTTTAAGTGTGTGACATCTGTGGTTTTAGAACGCATGAATTTCAAATGCGATAACTTTCTCATCAGCTTTAATTATTAGTCTGAATTCAGTAGATAAAGACTGAAATTCACATGAACTGTGCAAACCTGGTTCTTGCATAAATCCTTTTATGCAAGTGGAGTCGGTTTAAACTGCACTCGAATGTTACGAATCATGCAATGGAATTGAATTTATTACCAAAGAGTAATGTGCGCTCATTCGAGAGAAACATTTGAAGTCCCTGATGGGTACTTGAGGATTAAAAAAATACGACACTGGACTACATGATCAGGGGGAAAATTATATGAAAAATAATTAAAACTACAAAATAAAAATACCCAATGTATGAGTAGTATTTTGTGTTGTTAAGTTATTTAATGATTCCGGAAACTATAACCAGTAACGCTTGACGTAGGAAACGCAACCAGTCCTAAATCGTTGGAAACGCAATCAAAGAAAAATGCTATAACACCTTCAAAGAACAGGAACTTAATATTCTACACAGAAGGATCTTCATTTGCGAGTTGAGCTCTTCTCCTAATGCTTGCACAACTGGACTAAAGCTCTATAGATTTGCTTCTAGAATTTTTCAGAAATCCACCGTGATGAAGGAAGGGAACTGAGTGGCGTACTCACCATATCAGAGAGAGATGTTTTAGACTTGAGGTCTTGGCTTACGGCTGCCCAGTGTTTCTCCCAGTACGGACAAGTCTGTTCAAAAATCGGAATTAATCCATTAGATCTTGCTCAAAAACATGTTGGAAGTCCTACGTGTCTCCGGGAGAGAGAGGTAGGGAGAGATATAGCCAGGAAATATTACGCAAAAGCTAAACTAGGGTTCTCATACATAAGCTCGAAAAGGTTATACATGCAGTCACAATTTAAATTAGACCCAAAAAGGCCTAAGCACATAATAAATCCGAACACTATCCTTCCACCCCTAATTTAACTTTGCGTGTACAAAGAACGTTTATAATTTGATACGCGTTGTACGGTCACCATAGTACCTGATGCTGTACATGAGTGAATCGTGTCAGTAACTTCAAGCAAATTTGCGCTACGTACAAACAATGAAAAGTAAGTTTAATTACTCCCACGTCTTAGGCTTGAAGAAAATCTGAAGACATTGAATGAAACTATATATGTATTTCTCTGAAAAAAACAACTCTCGCAGACAGACATACTTCATCGCAAAAATGCGAAATGTTTCAACGTCAAAACAAAAGAGTATAAGTTTCACAATTCTAAGTTACTGTCGCATTCACCTATTCGGTTAAATTTAGAAACAAACAGTGTACAGTTTAGATTAGCTATGTTTATGCATGCTGTATATTATTATTATTGGAATACTAAATAGCTTAACAGATCGTGCATCATGGAAACTGTGCATCCCGAGACAGATTTTTTGGTGCTCAATGACAAGCCGACGCATCTTGTCAAGCTAATTATATTATTTAGAAGTCGAGGCACCGCCTCATGAGTCTTATTTACAAAGTTAGGCTTCATCTCACACTCCTGGTCAGAAGGGACTCTTATACTTTACACTAATTACCTTACATTATGTTTGTGACGTTATAAATATATAGGTAAAAAGGTAGGTACGTCGTCACCTAGAGCATGTCGCAGTAACTTCCTTTCAGATTGTCTCGTAGATGCCACCGTGGGCCATTACGCCTCCTCTGACTTCTTTTTTATGTCTCGAACATATCTCTCGTTTGCGGGTTTTCATACGCACATGTATGATATGTACCTCTGAACTGTCGTCTAACACTCTGTTCAATGATTTCTTTGGATGTGTTATCCTGTAATACTTGCCTCATTCTAAATATGAAAATAAGAACCAAGGTCACAACGATCATGCTAAGCCGCAAACATTTTGGATTTACATAAATCCGTCATCAGTATTTTGAAACGAAAATCAAATTCTTACATAAAATAAACTGTGAAAACAATACGAGGTCCAAAAAAATAGAAGTAAAAGCGTTCGTGACCAAACTTACAACACCTAATCCACGATACGCAGTTTTAATATTAGTCCACATGCATTGATTTCTGGTTATGGTTTAAAGATTGTAAAATTTAGCGCACTTATTTTATTTTATTGAAAATCAATGAATATTCAAAAGCATATTTCTTGAGCCGACACCAGGCTCTGAAGTTGAGAATAGAAATGGGGAGAACTTGCCTTCGAGACCAAAATTATAGATGCAAAAAGATTCTAAAACTTTCCTCATTTGTATACTTCAGAATGCTATCCGAATCTCATCATAATTCATACGAAGCGTCCATGCATTATTTCCAACTCACGGGACTTTTTGCGTCATTCCTCATACCTCTCACCTCTTCGTGAGGTATTTTTACCTCCGAAAATGTTTTTTTATCTTATCCTCAGCGGCTCGCTCTCTTAGTAAAGATTTCAGCTTCATATATTCGATATTTGATTCATCAGAAACTTCTCCCACAAGAATGGGACACCGCACAATACATACATGCTTTCTGCTCCTAGTAAATTTGAGAAAGAGGTAAGAGGAGGGCACGAGGGTAGTTAGAAAGTGCTCAAGAGACGTTTTTTCTTATTCAATGTAGAATGAAAAAAAGTGGGTAGGTTGCCAAAAAAGTGTAAGTTGGCGTGAACATGAAATTATAAGAGCCCACAGCAGCCCTGCTAGCTACAGTATACTACCAGACGTTCAAGAAACAACACTGAATTCCATATGCTCGAAAACTATTCAATCAAACCGAAGTATCAGAATTAACCCAGAGAATGATTTTTGGAAAGAAAATCCGTTCGCTGAATAACCATCTGGAAATTAAATTGTCTTGGACTCGATGAATTTTCGCATGAAAAACAACAGGTGAAATGGGGTGTGGTTGTCACAGAAGCCATAACACAAAACTGCATTAATTTCGTGTTCCCATACCGCAAGCGAGATCAGTGCCCGAGTTCGATTCCTTGGGCGGAGTGCTTCCTTTGAGAAGGGAAGATTAAACACGATATGCCTATGAAAGCGACACACCAGTGAGGCCCAAGCTACTTCCAAGGTATCCAAGATAACGGTCGGCGGAGTGAGTAGCGGTATTATCTCTAGAGCTGCCGTCGAGAGCGACGAGAAGTTCTTTTCTGAAGCCTGTCGAATAAAAGCGTCTATGCTTCGAATGCCTCACAAGACACAATAATAATCTACAGAATAATTCATATATTTGAAGTATGCCGTAAATAAGTGATAGCCTGATTCTTTAATTTGAGTTATTGGAGGTTGATTAATTTAATGAGTAGAAGTGAGCTGTAAATTAAAGACTCAGTGATTCATTTATTTGAATAACGCCTTAAATAGAAAACAGAATAACTGCTTTCTTTGTAGTTAGCTGAATATGAAAGAATAATTAACTCAATCACATGGAGGAAGCCGTAACAGTTTCAGAGAATTTACAAATCTTTCCTGGCAGAAATGGACACCCATGCACTTCAAACAAAAGCGTCTAAATCCCACCGTACGAGTACGCTCTTATTTTACTGGACGGCGAGATTTTGTTAGGTTGCGCATTATTTAGTACCTCCATACAACTTTATATACGTCAACATATATTTGAGCTCAGCCAAAAATCATTTCAGAGAGAAAGGGGTTAGTTCGGTGCTGCTGCAACAGCCGGTCTGAGTGACAACCACATCGAATCACCCTTAAGCTGTAAATTAGTTTCGATCTGCCTCGTGTACTCATTAAACAACAAAGCTCTCTGATAAAGTCGGACATATTGTCTCGGTATTGTCAAATATAACCGGGAAAATAGCGTGCAGCTCGACGTCTGACCTTGCGCTGGGTTACTAGTGTTGCATTTTTCTCTCTACCCGTTCTGAAAATTTCATGAATAAAAAATGCTAACACAAATTCAGCGTCATGGCTGATGATGCTACGATGTGTTCATGCTGGAAATCCACGATATGAGTTAAGAACAGTTTTTTGTTTTGTTTTCCGTCTGCACATGACAGTCAGAGTCAGAATATAATTAATCGTTAATGTAGAAAGTTTGCAAAAATACTGGAGGTTGAATAGTTCCTCGACGATTTCCTATAGATTCTCAGTAGCGAAGTATTTTATTTGTTTTGGTCTTCGCTTCACACGATTACATTATATTGTAGAGTCTACGAACGTCTACAAAACGGACTTTTGCGTTGAAGCTACGTAAGTTTTCCTACGCTACTGCTCAAATTCTGTTTTTATCTTAAAAATGTTCACGCACCTCATGTTATTCGATCATGCAAAGAAACACCATGAATTTCACTTCTTATTTTGCATACATATACTCGTTATTTTTTGGTTATACGTAACTTATAATTCCATACTTGGATACATTCCATTCTAATCGTACATAAGTTACTCCACGAAATACATCTCCATTCCGCTGCATGCATACTCTACTACGTACGTATACTATGTACATTCAGTGATACCTAATTTACTCCACGAAATAGGTTTCCGAACCGGGTTACACGTACCTGACCTTGCTCCACCGCACGTAAGTTACTCCACGAAAACCCTGACCGCTCGGTGATGGTACTCTTACAACGTTCGACATACTTTTTCTTGATAGTAGGTGACCTGCTTAAGACGATCACTATCTCTGCTTTGAAAAAAAAGCGCTGCAGGCACGAATATGCGCAGGCGTAGTTCTCATAGTCGGTCTCCGCAATCTGGGGACGAAAGATTAGTACGTCTTTATCGTCCGTTATAGAATGCTCGGCCAAAAAAGTTTGGTGCACCCTGCAGGAATGTGGATGCAATGAAGAGAATCACGTATGATATTTTATTGGACCCCTTCCCCATTGGTTATTACTTTCATTCTATCAGACTTAAGTTGTACAGGATCTCGCAAACAATGTGAACGAAAATTTGTCCAAAGTACGAGTAAACGTCGAGAAAAATCTCCAGACATAGAAGGAAAAGGTGTTCAGGCCCGCAGCTCCCTTTCCCACAAATTTTCGATAAGGTGTGAATAAGGAGATTTTGGAGGCTACTGCACAGAAGAAAATGTTCTCTCGTGATCTCTAAATCAATTTTGCGCTACATGAGACCGGTGGATGCTAGCGTTGTCGTCTTGAAAAATACAGGAACCACCTGGAAAATAAAAATCAGGACTGGTGTACTTGGTCACCTAGGATGTTAAAATAATCCTCAGTCTCTATTTTCTTTCTACGCAAGATTACCGAACCTAATCCCGACTATATGAAGCACCCCGAGATCATTACACCGTCCCCGTAAGCCTGCACTGTCGGAGGGAGGCAGTGAGAATCCAAAGCTTCATGGGTTTCCTGTCTCACTCTAATTCTTCCATCTTTCTGGAATAAAGTGAACGTCGATTAATCCGACTAAAGGATGTGTGTCTATTGCTGTACAGTCCAGTATTGACGTCTTTTGCCAATTGGAGCCGTTTCATTCGATTAGCTTTACTGATAAATGGTTTTCTTGTGGCGACGTGGCTCCTTAAAACTCATTTCTATAAGTCCTTGGTGCATGGTTGGCGTAAAATTTTTCTTAGCACCTTCGTTGAACATGCTAGTCAATTACTGAACACTTTTCTGACAGTTTGCTTCCACCGATCGCCTCAGCAAGTGCCTCTCGCCTGCATTAAGAATTTTAGCCCTGCCACAATAAACAATGAATGACTGTACATCAATATCTTTTTTCCACGAAAAAATTGTTCTTTACACAGCCCTAAGTCCTACGGATATCATTTGAGACACGTTCCTGGCTGATTTTCCAACCCGTTGCAAACCTATAACTTGTCCTCTGTCAAAGATAGAGGTTTGTTGTTGGCTTTCTCCATCTGAATAACTCATGGTACAGAGAGCGAGAGAGAGAGAGAGAGCAGGTGCAGTACTGGCTACCAGCGACACTAAAAACAGCTATTGTTACCATATTTTTATAGTTCAAATTTGTTTTGAGGAACCCTGTAAAAACTTGTTTAAATTATTTCTACATTCTATCAGGATACAAGAACTTTTCCGACCGAGTAGTGAATATGATAATGGGTGTAGCATTCGTGTCGTGTCCAATTATTGCCAACTGTCCATTACTTCCCTCGCCAGCCGACTGGCACTCGAGATACTTTCTAACTATCGCTTAGTACAGACTAACTATTCTTTACTACTAGATTATTGCTAACTCCCACTTCATTACTGTCTATTATTATTTCTCGCTATTCTACTTACGTTACTGTTAACTGTTTCTACCCTAATGTTTATGAGCACGATCTTTCCTTAAAATAAGTTAACCAATCACAAACAGGAATCAAAAATACGCTTCACTGGGGAATAATTTTAAATTTAAAAATATTTCATGATATAAAACAGAGCAAGCCTCACCGAAATTCCAATTTCATGCTTAAGGTCCTCGAAGGTTATGAAGAACGAGTGTTTGCCGTCATTTGACATCCGCAGTTCGGCCGCCGTAGACATCTGAGTACCGTTGTCCGCTAAGCCATTTCTGCTGCTGGTAAACTCGCCATCTGCCAGATTCAGTACAAAGCATTCGAACGCTGAACTTTTTTCAGTGGATTTTCCGACGTGTTTTTTTAAGTGTTTGAGCCAGGGGAATTTCCCTGGTAGGATTGAAGCAATCGCTTCCAAATACAGTCTTAGTAAAACCATTCACCCTCAGCACCTTTGTGAGAAAGTGACTGCTGCTCAAGTCAAAAAAGTAACAAATCTTTGAACGTATCACCATTAATTCTGTAACACCGGTATCACCTTCAGTGTATCGTACAAGTAGTTTTCAACACACGCTTTCAAGTAATTCTCCAGCGGATATTTTATGTTGCAAACGAATTAGAACAATTCGGTTCTCTGGCTTTTGTGCTCACCTGGATCGACTACAGTGTAATTTGAAGTCAAGCATCTCGTTATGCCGACAAATTCATTCGGTACTTGCAGGATGACGAACCAGAGCCCTGAAAACTGAAAAAATAACTCGTGAGTCAGTCAAGTAATTTCAACTGTGTAGGTACACGTGATCGCGTAGTGATGAATTTTATCCGAACTTTGGAAAAGAAGGATGAGACATGATGTGCATTTAATTTGGGACAGAGCCTTTGTTACCAGCTGCAATGGATATCTGAGCTGGTACTGTACATGTGTTCCCAGCCGTGAGGCAGATCTGAGCTGGGACAGTACATGAGTTCCCAGCCGTGAGGCGGGGCCTAGCCGAAACGGAATAGCAGTGGAGATTCGGGTTACAAATGAGTCCAGTTAGGCAACAGGCTGATGTTGATTGGTCCAGGTCTTGGGATAAGTTTGAGTCATCAAAAGCAGTTGAAAGGCATACAGTAGTGCACTGTAATTTGCGTGTCATGAATTCCTAAAAGGTCTGATGTACGATAATTTTTCAAGACCATAGATAACAATCAATGAATCCATGCCTCATTCGAACAGATTTCAATCAGTTCAAAACTTCTGATTGACCGGTTACTAACATTTGCTACTCGTGAATGCCGGTGCCCTATATAGTGGGAGGAGCAAATGGTAATGATAGGGACTTATGGTAGCAGCGATCGAATGCCAAGTAATGATAGGACTTATGGTAGCTGCGATCGAATGCCAAGTATTGATAGGGATTTATCGTAGCTGCGCTCGAATGCCAAGTAATGATAAGGACCTATCGTAGCTGGGATCGAATGCCAAGTAATGATAGAGACCTATCGTAACTGCGATTGAATGCCAAATGATCATAGGGACCTATCGTACCTGCGATCGAATGCCAAGCAATGATAGGGACCTATCGTAGCTGCGACCGAATGCCAAGTAATGATTGGGACCTATCGTAGCTGCGATCGAATGCCAAGTAATAAACACTACAAAATCGTCACCTACAACGAAGCCATTCGCTTATGCTGTAGCGTCAATATTTGCTTGAAAGGTTGTCAACCTGCTACGAAAGACACAAGTAGAAATCCTAAACTCACAAGGTTTATAATCGAACAAAACTAAGGATGTCTTCCCGCTATGTAAAACGTAAAAAGATATCCAAAACTGACTAGGTTTATACTTCAACAAAATTTTATAACTTTAGTTAACTACTGTTTAGAAGGGAACTACGAATCTCGTACACTTGACTAAAGAACGAACGTTGACAGTATCATCGACATTAACGAGTAAAAGTAATTTCATTAGCGGGTCCTCAAGAACGCAAACAATTTTCAAGGTACCTCTGCAGATTGCGCTCGGTTTTGTTTTGGGAGGTGAGCCGCAAAACATGCTGAGAATTTCATGACCATTCCCAAATATTCACTGGCCATTCCCTTAGTTTACTTAATTAACATCTACTTTCACATCACAGAAAATGCTCGTGGTTTGAATTCAAATGCAACTTTATTCAAGGCTTACGCCTGCAAGACAAACTACATCTGTGAAACAGTCAATTTTATTTTTTTGCAGTTCGTATCCGAGATTTCATTGAAGTGAGCGCTTGCGAATTTTTCTTTAAATTAGCCGATTTTTCTGTCTTTACAATGAATAGGGATGCTGGACAATGATTAAGCGGTTAGGTCTATTCTTGAATAGCAGTTGCTTTAGTCGATTTACATATTGAAAATATGACCTTCAATGACTGTAATAAAAAACGAATCTTACGAGCATTTTAGTCTATAAAAATGTACTATGGCTTAATTGCTAACATCAAATGCTGTTATCAAATGCATGCTAATCGGCTCAGACTATTTCTATGAAAAACACCCTTGTCCTTACAGTATTCTTGAGGAACGAACTTACTCATTTTTAACTCTACTGTCTTCATGTTCATGTATGAATCAAGATCTTACCTGGACGATGTCGAAGTCGTGCTGCTGGTGCACGTCTGAACACATACCTACTCGAACAAAACTAGGTATGAGAGACGCATTGCACAAAGTCGTGGTTGCTATGAGACATAGAAGTGCCGGCGTCAACAGGCAGTTCATTTTTACTAAAGCGAGCTCGATCTTTACTCAATTGCTGAAATTTTAATCCAACGGATTGATACTGGTAGCGAAAATGAAAATGAACATGAACTACAAATTTTGGATGCTTAAATATTCTAAATTTAGTGGTTTTAAATTGTACTGTGTAGTCTTTTGTTTCCCTACTACTACTGTTTGAAGTGGACTAAGAGTTTTCTACGTTTTTGTAAGAGAAGTACTCACACATGGAAGCTCTTATAATTGACTGAGATCGAAAACGAAATACAGAAAATGTTTACGATCTATTCTCGATTTTTAAAAGTAGCTTGATAAATATCTTGAGAGCTAGTTTTTCAGTTACAATAAGTAATACACAAACTTCTAGATGATTGAAAAATAGGATGTTGTTGACTTTTTTCAGTTGTCTAATGAAATGACGACAGTAAGCACATGACATTGGAGCACTTCGTCACCAAGAAGTTTACGTAGGTCAAGCTTTGCCGAAACTGCATCCAAAAATTTCGGGGGCTGCCTCAAAGGAGCCTCTCTGAGACGCACGCTCTTTATCATACAAGGCACCGGTCGGTTTGATGCAGAGAGCGGGGAATGAGACATTATAGCAGAAATGCATAAACAATGAAAACGAGAAGTTACGTGAGAAATTAAGGTAGGGAGGAGACCAACTGCATCGTGATTGCACGATAAACATATGGCGTAGTTCCATGTCGGCATCAGCTGTTAGATAAACACGGTGTCATTAGTTCAGATTCCTACACCGTTTTAGAATCAGATTAGAACGGGGAAATTATTTGACCTTGCTTGCAAAGTGGCACCCTTCATGATAGATTGTACGGCACATTCCATATAAGGTATGATCGTACGGGTATCAATTATTATATTTAAGAATAACAACATGGGAGCACATACCAAGTAAATACTCTCATCTCTCAGACGAAAAATAAAACTATCTTATCCGCAAATATAAAAGTAACATTGCTCCACTAGTGTACATGTATGAAAAACTATATTCACTCTCTCAACCGTTTCGTCTATGAACACAAGATGGCTAAAAAATCGTTACTGTAGCTTAACCGTTTTAAATCGAGTGAAATTAGCGATTCCGGAGTACTGCGCCTACGTCCAGCCGTTGTTTCTGACCAGCGAATTACACGTGTTGCCAAAAAACTCAGTTTGCCTCCACGGACTCATACGTATTGATAAGATGCGTCCCTGCATGTGCCCTGGCGGCAGTTACGATCAAGATAAGGAAGTTTTGCTCTCGGCTTTTTAGCTTGAAGTTTGTTTTTCACTGACTCCGACTCTTCTCACGATGATGGATCGTTTTTACGATACATAAATGGGAAGAAGATAGCATAATCTAATACCTGCACCTGCTCTTTTTCTTTACATTGTGTTATTTTTCTTATTCATAGAAGAGTTTTGCTTTATCCAGGAGCGGCTATCAGTTGTGTAGAATTGACCGTGAATGTTTTGCATTTGTTTCATAAAGATGGCTCACAACACGTTGGGATTTTCTTATACACTCTGTATCACTTCACTGTAGATCTCATCACTTTTAGAAGTCGTTTAGATCTAGATTTTTCCATACAGTTTTGTGTGTAGCCCAAATGTTACCCAAGTGCGAGAGCGACGTGCTTTAAATTACGTTGTGCTTGTTTCATGGTGGGACTTTACAGCCCACTTGCAACTTGTTAATGAAATGTTCATGAAAGTTTCTCTAAGTTATTCAATATTTTTTTGAAAGGGAATAGCTTTTCACGTTATTTATATTTATTTCATGATAGTCTGCAAAAACGTTCATTATCAGGGTGCGACATCATAACTTCCTTTTTTTTAAAACGAAATTAATTCATTTTACGAATCAGAATTTTCGTTTTTATTTTTATAATGTAGGTGCATGTCTAACGTTTGGTTTCGTGCAATTTTAAAGATCATATAAGGTAGGATGACCCCCATTGTCAATACACTGAAAAAGCCGATCTCTAGCCTTTGTCACGACCCTCACCGACTTAGCAGCGGGTATGTTAGGTAATTTCTGCCCGGATCAGAGCCTTCAGCCTTGTAGGGGCATTAAACGGTTGACATAAATACGAATTAAACAACGCCAACAAATTCTCAAAGGGCCAAATCGGGTTAGCGGGCTGGCCACTCCAAATCGCCCCTTATTGAGATCAGGCGCTCCGGAAAGCGGTCCCTCAAAACCGTCGTCGATGTCCTTAATGTGTGTCGTCGCTCCGTCTTGTTGGGACCAAATGTCCCTCAAGTTCAATGCATCAAGTCATGGAGAAAATTTGTTCAACATGTTCACATACCGATGTGAATTCACTGTCATTGTGAACTCATTTTCTTCGAAAATACAACGACTAACAATCCCAGCCTGAGAAATTGCACACCATGCTGTGACTTTAGATGAATTTCAAGGCTTCTGATGCCATTTCTGGGGACCGGTGTCAGCCCAGTGGAGCATGCTCTGTTTATTGATGCATATACTCGATTGAAAATGGGCTTCATCACTGAAAAAACAATTTCGTGCTCAAGAACGATTTTAAGAAACGCCTCACATGCGTTCTTCCGAGAATTGAAGTGGCGTTCAAACGATAAGAAAGTTCACGGGTCGACGCATGTTCGCGCGCAGAGCGGGATGGGAATTACAAGACTGAAGCTCTCAGGTGATGTAATGGGCCGAGGGACTCCAGTTCATCGTCTTGTCGCGTTCGCAGTTTGTCTGAACGTGGTGACCACGTAGCAATTGATTTCCAGTCTGAGGCAGGGCCCTACGGTGTTTCATTGAAGTGATTTCGGAAGGCGCGCTGGGTTGCGATCACAGAACATCCGTTCGAAAAGGAAGCCTCTGAAACAAACGCAAGTTCCTCACTGCTTCAAAATGGCAACTGACCGCAGTAGGGAACAGAACTTCAAAACTCAGCCTGTTGAATGAAACTACTTTCTTGCCGTTACAATTTCTACAACCAGGATAGTGTACATTTCAAAAAAGGAAGCTGTATTATCGCACCCTGTATATTTGAAATGTGTTGAGATGACACCTCTTGTTCGTTAGGTTTTAGTGGAGGAACTCGAAGGTTTACATAAGACGTAGCACTTTTGAGGGTATCTTTTCATTTAACGAACATTTAATTCAATTCGAAACATTAAATATAGAGTTGGACGAAGTTTATTTAGGTAAAATTTGGGAAAAGCACAATATATTGTCAAAGATAAAAGAACTCACCAGGAGACTTAACGAGCAACACTTTGGAGTCTCCTGTTGTTTACCCCTTATTAGAACTAGAAACATTTTGCCACCCCACTACAGCGTTACACCTTATAATATTCAATAGACAACCTCTTAGTGGAAAATAGACTCGCTTACAGTATAGCTTGGTATATCACAATATATGCAGCGGACAAATCCACATTCATATGCTGTATATTTACGAGTGCGTCGAAATTTGCACACGCACCTAGAACGATGTCCGTACAGCATGAATAACTACGGCAAATTACAAGTATTTTCTTGCCTCTCATTTTGGCGTATGCGCACAAATTTGAGGTCCCTCCCTTTTGACATCCGAGGTATAACTTATAATATCAGTCCTTATAACTAGAGTTACATCGCGTACTCATTACAATATTTATTTTATGATATTTCCCTTGTTCATTTTTATTGCATTTACTACTGTAGAGGGTGAGAATACCGACCCGGCGGTGGCATTGCACGGTGTAGAGTTTCAGTCTTCATGTTGCGCCCAGTTTTGAGCTGAAAAGACCAGTGAAGTACATACGAACAGGCTGATGCATAAATCTATATAACGGTTTTTCAAAGTGGCTACATCTTTTGAACGGCAAAAATGAGGAATGTTGCGTATGTAGTATGACTAATCCTTATACCAAGTGTATACTATTTCTTTTTACCCTACCCTGCTCAAGACTGAACAGCAATTCAGAAACACAGAAAAGGGATTTCGAAACTTCTCCCGGTCGTCATCGAGCAATCGCGTCTCTGTACGAGCTGCTTCTCGACTCCCAACCAACGTAGTGTATTAAAAATATTAGTTTGACACCGTCAACCAAACGAGTTTTCATATTTAGAATTCACGAATTCAAAATTGATAGAACGTCCAGAGGTGTCCCAACGTCGAATTGCATTTTACGTCGAATATTTGTGAGCGATGCTACGAGTAGGTTGCAAAGTCTAAGTCTGAAATGTTTGAATCAGGAAGTCGGAAATGTTATTACATGAAAACGTCTCTAAAATCCCCCACTGTGGAATTCGAAAATCTTACAACGAATGTTACATTAGACTCTATACCGGATTTTACGTAAGTTTGTTCCATAATGAATGCAATTCATCATGAGGCAAAAATAAAAAATATACAAGCGTTATATAATCTGATGTGAATTTGCTGTACAGTTAATAAGAACGACGAACACAGCTTTTGAGAATTTGAATCAACTGATGCGTTTTATCGAATTGGGCTAGAATTCGAGTCACGTTAGTCTCATTTATGTTGTTTAGAAGTAGACATTTAGCATTTTCATATCAAATGTGAATCCAGTATGAGACTGAACATCTCATAAATCAGCTCTGCAAGGACGTCATTCTCTACAGGAGCAAAAATCGGATCCGTTAATTTGGCTCTGTGTTGTCCGTTAGAGCGACCAGCCAATGAGAAGGCGTCTCCCTAGACGCGGCTCTCAGGATGCCAAACGTACGATGATGAAGTATGACAGGCGAAGACGAATGTTACCAGCCTCTCTGTTTCTCCCTGAAATTGCGACTCAAATTAGCATCAGAGCTCTTCTCACCCACCGACACAATCTACTTAGTTTCGAAGTTTACGAGCTAGCTTTCGAAAGTACCGCGGTGCAGGTAAGAATGGTATTGTCCAAAAACCTCCCGCTCAGAGAACGTCCTAATTTTTTTTACAATGTTGACATTCAATTACATAAGATCGTAGTCACACAATGATTAATATAGATAATATATAGAACTCATAAACAATGCGAATGCAGCTTTATTTCAAGTCTCGTTATCGTTCAATGATAATCAATTAAATATATGTACGTATTCTCAGGATTTCTCTTAGTAAGTCCTCTTAAGAGAAACCATGACACTAAAGGGTAGATCAAATTCGTCTTAGTAAACCATACCTCATAATTTGCATTAGTCATCTCTTTATTCTATTTTCATTGGAACAGAAGCTGCTGTGCAGCAACTCTACCAAAAGTCTAATTTCACTTCAAAACGCAGAATTCTTATTTGTTTGAAGTAGTGTAAGCTAAAGGGCAGAGAAGTTTGCAAATGGAGAAGTGAATGAGGCGTTGATAAAATGACAGAAATATAGGAACGAATTGGCCATTAGTATTTTTAAATTTCGTTACAGGAAAAACTGATCTTCGTGAAGATAGTTTACCTACGCTACAGGAGACTCTTAGCTCTAGAATTGGACTCTCCGTCCACCTAACATGAAAATATTTGCTATGTCTCGATAGTACGAGGATAATCTGAGAGATAAGGAACCTCAAGTACAAAGCTTAATAAAAGCATTCAAATAAATTTGGTTTTCACCTCGAAATCATTAAAATGTAGAATAACAAGGATAACTGACGGCTGTGAGGTTAACATGTTTTTCTTCTATGCCACTGAACACAGTCAGAGATGTTTCAGCAAGATATTCATAAAGCGTAAGGTGCCCATCTGAGGAAATTTGCGCAAAATCTTTACAAAAGACGGTTGATCTCAAAAATGATGACTCATTTTCAGTAGATATAAGCCATATCGTAAAATTTGTTTTCAATTGTGAATCAATAGTAGTAGTAGTAGTGATAGTGGCGCCTCAGAAACTCAGACTATCTCGCACCGAAAGAGAAAGGACCATCTAGTATGGACGAAGGAAAACGAGGCATCTATGCACAAAGTGTGTTCCCACACAAGATCCCCTGCGCATAGAAACAGCAAGTTAAGAAGGAAGAGGTAAAAAAGACAAATAAGAAATAGCGAAGAAGTAATGAAACGGAAAGAAGCAAAGTGGACATGAAAGATAGAAGTCCTGAAGGCCTATCTAAAGCTGAGGTAGCCTAACAGTGCTTCCCTGGGGGCGCCAGTCCCCTTAGCTTAGGATAAACAAACCAAACTAACCTAACCTATTTCTCATAATAACACGAGTCACGCATAGCCAGCATGCATATTTATTGAAGCGAAAGAGATATTAAGTAAGAGCATATGTGTGTAGAAGAAATGTCGTTGCACTCGATTTCGCCTATCAGATGCAGACCTATCTGAGGTAGAGGCCAATTTAAGACGCTTGAACAAAACGGTCGTTGGTAAGAATTCAAGAGGAGATTTTCAGATTTGCATTTGAACAAACTGCAAAATTCTCTCTGCGAATGGATATGTCATCTGAAGGAGTAAAATTAAACCTAAGCACATATAATTTAACTTAACGGCACAGACAGGAGCTTGTTTTATTTTAGTTTACTTGCATACATTTATTTCATTTTAGGGGACCGAGAACCGTACGAACGTACGGCACGAAGTACAATTCATTCATGCAAGGGCGGGAGAGGGTAGACCTGCTCTAACTTCAGACACGAACTCTAAGACTTTCTTGCCTTAAAAAATAGAAATTAAAAAATAAATAAAACAACTAAAGAAGGCTATAGTTCCTTTAATTAGTTAAGGAAGCTGTCAGAGCGACGTGTTCGCATTATTTGGCCAAGAAATAGTAGTGTCGACGATAAGTCAAAAATGTTGGCAAAGGTACCGTATAATTTTTTTAAAGGAAGGAGAAAAAACAGGGGTTGTCAGGATGCAGGCTGGACACGTAAACTAATAAATAAGCGATTGAATTTTGACTATGTGGCAACCAATGATCATTGTTCCTATTGCAACGCACGGAATTCTCCAGAGTTCAGAGGATATTTTTTTATGAGGCAGGTTTATCGAAACAACTCGATTCATTTTATCAGAAGAAACAAGGCGTGAGGCTTTGGCAATGCTGTGAAGTGAAAATCATGGGATGGAAAACCATTCCGTTTTGTAGGTTATTACTTCAATTTTTTTCATCCCAATAAACTAAAATTTTGGTTAAAAATGTATTCTTTCTGGTGCTGTATTGCGTTTGGTGAACGGAAACAAACACGGTATGATGGAATCTCCCGTGGAAAGCTTTCTGATCTGGGGAATGCGAATAGAAAGAGCGGTTAGTGTTTCTGATACGTAAATAATTGCGTTGAGGCGTTGCCGAATTGCCTGGAGGCAGGTCAAGGTCATTGATAAGGCGTGAAAGACATCGGTCTCTGCGCAGTTCGGTATTCAAAGAGAAGAAAGAGAAAATTTCTACTTGTTATTAATGTTAATAAAATCAATTGAGAAGAACGGTGAAAAAATACTTATACATTTACACGACTGTACACGTAAGAGAAGTTAGTCGTAAAATAATCGTATGAGGGAATAGTTTGAGAGCCGAAGAAAATGCGTCTACGTTCCAAAGATTCCGAGGCTTCGTTATTACAGAATAAACGCAATATTGTTAGGCACAAGACTTCATTTTCTCGAGGAAATCGATCAGTTGAGCCTGCGAATTCGGCACGTACGTCGCTAGTCGATCGGTCTTTAACGTCTTTTTTTGGAGTTATCCCTTTTCGGGCACCAGGAAGTTTACTAAAAATAACGCTGCGGTGAATTAAGCAGGTATTAGCAGGTACTAATCGTTACTGTAGAACTATTTTAATTAGCTTATCGTTCATAGATGTCAATATCTTTTATTCAGATTTCTTTGTGCAGCACCTGGGTTCAACGCTGGAGTAGTCGTGACTCCAAATCATCAAATTCTTAACAAATTGTCACCCCACTGAAAATTCAAGTATAACTCAATAAGTTTACGAAATGTACTCCTGGTTTATTATTTAGCATTTTGACGGGGGAATATTGTTAGTTACTACATAGTCGTATGTTTCTTACAGTCACGTGCAGCCAGAATACTTGCTTACTATTTGGAATACAAGCTCGGAATTAGGATAGAAGCTTCTTCGTTCTCTCGCTACCGGCTATCTCCACTGTTTGCTCAAGAGATAATTGAGATTCCGAGAATGTCCAAGTACAAGAACCTTGCATATCACCCTAAAAAAATTCAAATCAGAGTTACGCAGATGAGAATCTACTGACGAGCGTTCATATATACATTGGCAGAGGTAAAATATGTTATTAGATGTGCGACGTGGTAAAAACAAAATGCAATCTGAGCAATCGTGGAAATGATTTTAAAAAGAACACTTCAGGTATAATGCGACGAGGTTATTGCACTTTTGTAAATGAGAGCAAAAATAATATTTAATAATATGTGGATTCTTTTTGAGCGGACTCACTGAAATGGTTCCAAAATTGCATCCAGCAGTATAATAGTCGACCATCAGGAGATTAATCGCAAATGAAAACAATGACGGTCATCAGTCGATACAATTCTCGTGTTCGAATGTGAAAAAAGAATGCAGAATTCTTGGTGGTAAAGTTGCGCGTCGACCGACAGCGGCATGTTTTGTCGCTTGGTCAATACGAAAGTAATTTTTCTAATTTGCTACTTGAAGCTGACTGCCAGCTCGGCTTCTCTGGAAACTTTTTCGGTTGTGAGAGATCCTTTGAAGCCCCAGCAGCCTCTTTTTATGGTCGCTGTCAGCTGCATTGGTAGATAATACGTGCATTATTTTGTTAGCGTAGCATCAGTCGACGAGTAATCTGTCTACAAAATTCTCTGAAAGTGAGGGGACTCTATTGAAGAAACTAGCTTTTTTGCTAGGTTAAAGTCTTCAAACTTCCTAATCTATGCAGTTATGGATTATTGTGAAAGATTTAATTGCTATTCTCACGCAGAAATCAGAGATTGAATCCAAAGTGATTCCGGAAAAGCTATTTGCGAGCTTGCATTCCCTTGATAAAGATACCGTACAGTCATTTCTAAGCTTCCGTTCTATTTTCTTTTTCGAAAGGGCTCGAACGCATCTCGATAAGAACCATACTAAACTCCCACTTCATTGCACATTTTCTCACTGACGAGCAGAGTTAATTCCTCTCGTGAATCTATAAGCTTCTGATTCTGACCGCTCCATGTACAGGCTCAGGTGCACTGATGAGATAATACGCTCTAGCGTCGGGAAAAATGTTCGGTTTCCTGCTCATCAGGAAGGATCCGTAAGTTCTCTCAGCATTACTCATTTTGTTTTTTAATTCCTTTTTTCCTTCATCTTGCTGACTTCAGCTTATTAGCGGAACGAATTTCTTTACCTTCAAGTTCTTAAAAGCAGCATGGAGTACAAGAAGTAACAGCGTCGATAGGCAATCTATCCTCTTACCTGTAAAAGCTATTTGGCGAATAAGGAAAAAACGGATTCGTTTCTACTTGTCAGTAATATGTATGTTGTGAACAATTTATTTGAATACGTTGCCAACAGTATTCGTACAGGTTTCTTCGTAAGAGCATTGATTAAGGCAAAAATCTAAGGATAACACTTTTATGCAAAGTGAATTAGTGATGGTGGTATATAATAAATAAAACCTAGTGTAACGGCAGTAAATAATAAATAACACTTAAAGAGATGGCACTGTATAATAAATAATGCCTTGTGTAATGGTGGTATATAATAATTAACATGTAAAATGACAATGGCTTCAAATAAAATACACTTAACGTGATTGTGGTATTTAATAAATAACACCTTACTATAAAGCGAGTACAATGGTGCTTTCTAATAAATAACACCTAGGGTGATGGTTATGTCTAATGAACGCCTCATACTGGTGCCACATAATAAGTAACCCATAGTATATGGCCTATCAGGGTGCTATTTAATAAATAATGCATTGTGTGATGGTGGTATTTAACAAATAGCGCATAATATAATCGTGCTATCTTATAAATGACACATACTATGTTGGTATCTTTTACCAAATACTAGGCAGTGTAATGGTGCCATGGAATAAATGCCACATCATTGAAAATAATTATTGAATAAATAATACACAGAGGAGATAGGCAGAACAGGTCTACTAAGTCTGCTGTCACCGCTTTACGGAGTGTAAATGGTAGGCTTTTTACCGCTTCATTGCCCAGTCTGCTTCATTTCAGTCTGTTTTGTACAATTTTTACTTTTGAAGTAAAAATCTGTTTTTATGGCAGCAGGTTACTAGAGCTGCAGCATTGCGTTGGATTCAAGAAAGAGGAATAAGAATTTCTGATTCCGTTCCCACAAAATTTGCCAAGGAAATAAGAATTAGAGTCACTGACTAGCATGTTGACCTTAGCCCCTACCTCTTCTTCATTTCTGCAGAGAAAACTTCTTTGCCAGAAGCATGTTGCCCTCTCGAAACAAGCCCTCACTAGACCTGCTCCCGGACCAAAGCAGTGCCTTCGTCCTGCCGCTGCGCTGCCTATAAGTATTTCAGCAACGTTTTTCCTATTAGAATTTGAAATTTCAATTCCTATGGTGTTTTCCCGTTCAAAAGGGCGATTGAAATAAAATTTGAGTCATTTCTTCTCTTTCAAAACTGAGTGATTCCATAAGTGCAGTTGATGAATATTTTGGGTTTCATATACGTAGTTATTTTTTGATCTCGTCAAACTTCGGTGGGACTTACACTCAGACCACGATTTGCAATACGAACTATATTGATAAAGAGACTGAACATGCTTCTGTTTTGACCGTGTTTTGGGTTCGTTTAATTTTTTCCAAATGTTCACCATTTAATGAAATATTTTTCTAGCCTGTAAAGTGATTACAATTGTCTTAGAAATTGAATTACGGGGAAAAACGGGTACGCCTTCCTCTGAACGAGTTTCTTGATTTCCTGCAAGAGTCCTACATATTTTGAGAAAAAATGTACTTACATATTCCACCACAAAAGGTGAAATTTTAGCCAAAATATGTAATCACTGGGAAGAAGTAAGTGTTTAACAATAATTCTATAGTTGCACGCAGTTGAAATTCTGCTTAACAATTTACTGAAAATTTTCTATTGAAGAGGAATTTTCTGCTCTGCTCATTGTCGTCCCAGCAGTTAAAGAATGCCCATGTCAGCAAGTGATGGCGTAACCAATTGTGCACTCAGAGAAATCTTGACGCACATTGACGTGTCAATCTTCATTCGTCAAATCAGTGCTGCAGCAGGAGTGGACAGGCAGTGAAGTTACATCCCTTACTCTGAGTACTTCTATTTATTTTCAGCATCTCTGTAAATCAAATTGGTGGTCAAAGTAAGTTAAACTTTCATACGAGATACCGTAGACTTTTTTCAAATTTTATTCACGTGAACACTCTTTAACCTTTTAAGGGTGAAACAATTTGAAAGTAAGGCCACGTTAGGTTTGTGAGAAAAATTCGTTGTGACATTCCGTATATAAGTCGTAAGTCTGCTTTCAACTATGAATGAAAAACTGCCTTGTGCCTTACGAAACACAACGATTTCGTCCTCTTTGGCGTTAACCCCTTAACGAGTTAATGCTTCTATTTGTCTTCAATTGTGATGCATTGTTGCTAGTAACTCATTTTCTCATCGCCTGTGACTGTAAGCTGAACGATAAATGACTTTAGCACCTTCCACTTCGTGACTGTATCTGTAGTGCCAAGTTGATGGTTTCATTCTTACATAAATGAAAACGTTTTATCGTTATTTTAAAACAAGGACAAATTTTTGAGATAAAAAGAGAGATTCAGAGTAGCCCTTAGAATTAACGATAAGTATTTTTATACGATTACAAAACTAATAAAAAGAAATTTGCTACTATATCCCAAGGATTAACTCAGGGAACATGAAGAGTGGTGTAGAAATTTCTTTTCATCAACTTAGCCAACACTGTTTTCGAATAGACTCATTTGCTTCAGGACTAGACAAAATCAAAATTTGCTATATACAATATCAAATGGTAATGTTTTATGTGGGCATCAACAGGTATTTCTCGATCATTCCTTAGCCCTTCAAAACAAAATAAAATTTTTGGCACTGATAATGACCTCGAATTTGCTTCGCGAAAATGTCATATCAATCAAGCCAACCTCGCCCGACATGTCGGTTCAACCCCACTGTATAGTAACTAGTAGACGCACCTCGCCAAAAATGGCGGGACAAATGTTGTTAAATTCTGAAGATGTTTTCATATTTACTGTAACTCTGACATGAAATAATGCTATTTTCAGTATCACTGATACAGACTTCCTTATCTGACAGTCCCGTTATTAGTTTAGGAATACGGATCCAAGAATTTTCTCCTATTTAAATCTTGAAGAGCGTGACTGGGAGACGGACTAACCAAATAAGCAACAACCGTGTATTAGTATTAGCATAGTACACAGTTGTTGCTTGCTTGGTTGGTCAGTCCTTCTGTTATGCTTTTAAGAATTTAGGTAGGAGAAAATTCCCGGGTCCGTATTCCTAAACTACTTGTAACAGTGATACTATCAGCTAAGGCAGTCCGTGTCAGTGATACTGAAAATACCCTTATTTCATGTCAGAGTTACCGTAAATAAGAGGACATCTTAAGCACTTAAAACCATTTGCTCCGTGTGTTCTCAAATACATATAAATCAGAGTACTAGTATTTTTATGCCCTTCCTTCGTCTTTCTTACCCAAATTTGGGGAGACAGTGAGGTAAAAATATACATATTTTGCACACTTCCTTACCCGGGACTCCGGAAATTTGAGGACAAAGTGAGTTACAAATAAAGAGAATGTCAAGAGCGCCTGGCGAGAGTACGACAGTAGAAACTTCAGTTCGGTGACGCTGAGTATTTTTGACCGGTGATGCGCCAGACAAGTGAGTTGATGAATGGCAATGTCCCGAGCTTCTCCAAAAATATGCGCATATTTTTTAGATAGAAAACTACAAGCCCGTACGAAAATGGCTCCAGCCATCTGGGCTTGCTCTCACGTGGAGCAGCCACAGCTCAACACCCGAAATTTTATTGAAAGTAAAGCCTTTTTACGAAGTTGAAAGCTCTGTGGATATAAGAAAAATATATTCGCGCTTGTAAATTCAAATCAACATGCTTCGTATGTATTTCAGTGTATGTAATAACGGCATTGGAAACGTAATTGTATGGGCAGTAGTAATAGTGTTTGTGGGGATGACTTTCGGGTTAATAAACACAGTTAACGTGTTATTTTTTTAACTTACTTTATTAGATAGATTTAATATTTGAGAGGATCCTATATTTTAGTTTTAATCAATGCAACGTTGAAAGTATGGAGTTAATGAATATTATACCTTGCAGTATAAAGTCTGAGTTCATGGTGTGAATCTGGGTGCAAGTATTAGCACCAGTAATTTTTATATATGATTGAAATTTATAACTTTAGCAAACTTTCATTGGAACTGACTGTTCAATTATCACTCCTTATGCCAAATGTATGTGCACTTTTACTCTAGCCAGCAGAAAAGTGCACTCTCAGAAAAGCAAAGGAAAACATGACCAGTTAACTGAAATCGACTCTTAGGTCATAAAATATATTTGAAGGATAAATAGCGAGAAACGAGACTCTAAAATCGAAGCCTCTACCGGCTGAATTTAAAGAACATTCAAGATGAAGAAACCTTACAACAGGTTTAAAAAATCAGTCCCTCAATCACCGAAATTATTCATATGCGTAGGATAAAGAAAACAAAGACCGCAAATAAGATCAGTGGCTCTTTTCGGCGAAATGGTTCATTTGGATACGAAGGAAATTCATGCAACAGGACCAAAGAATCAGTACCTCTATCGTCAAGATTATTGATTTGTGTAAATGAAGAAAACAAGTGGCAGGACTCAACAATAATCAGTACTTCCATTTCCAACAGAGATCAGAGTAGTAAGATGAAAAAAACGCAGAGGAGGACTCTGAAGTCGAGTCCTGCCATGTCACGGGCAGCAGTGGAGGGTTCGAAGTATAAAAGGTCTTCCATATCTTCAGATTCCTTCATGTCCTCTTCTATGGCCGAACTTATTGCTTGATCAACGGCTTCATCCTGCGGACAATGAGGGTTGTATTTACTCCGAATGGCAGAACCCTTCATGCCCTGGTGTGTCTCCTGAGTCACTCGTAAATCTTACTCGAACATTCACTCGTAAATTTAATTATAACATTCATTTGTAAATTATCTTTAACATTCACTCGTAAATTTAACTTCAACATTCATTGAGCATTAATTTAAAGGGCGTAAATTCACTTTCCTGCACCAGATATCGAACGTGATGCCAAGAACACCTGTTGCAGGTAACCCACGCATGTTGTGAGAAATTCATACGAACTCGCAAACGCTAAGCGAAACAAAGGTTAATTTACAACCAGAACTTGATTCTGGGGATTAAAGGGTTATCGAGATAATAACGAGAGGAACTTTAGCATCTGATCCAATTAAGAAAAATGAAATTAGATTTCACTGGGCTCCAATTTGATGAATTTTGATACCTGCATTTCTCGTAGCAAATTGGACATACGAATGATATTAATTGTAACATCAGGTTTTATTAGATGAGTTCTTGAACGTGTTGAAGCTCTTGAGGTAAATGTTTTTTAATACCGATTTTTATTATCGTTTTTTCTTGAGGCATAATTTTTACATTTTTTCTCTAAAGAATAGTTACATCATTAAAGTGCATCCATTAATCTTCAATGATAATAATTAATAATCTTCATCATTCGTTAGAGTGACCGTTCGTCATAATTTCATAGTCACATGTTAATCTTTGCTCTGCAAATGAGGTTCATCATTCCAGCGTCATTGTTCCTTCAGAGGAGCATTGTTTCTATGGTATGCCTGCATCATATGTGTAATTTACATTTAAATTCAACTTAAATTTCAAAGTCACTTCTGCCTTTCAAATGATGATAACCGTAGAAACATCATTTTAAATAACACACAAAAAAAGTGATATTCCTCTCACAGTTTTTGCAGGACTAAATTTACATACGGCACAATAATCCTAAAGAAAGAGCAATTCCAGATGAAGGCGTAGCGGCCATGGTTGTTTTCTTAAATGTTGTGGGCAGAGAGATCAGTAAAACCTTCACAAACATTAATATGTACAACCAAGAGGTGCTGCCACCTGATCACAAAAGCTTCATAATCTAAATTTTCTGGACGTTTCAGGAAATATTTCAAGAATTTCAGGGAAATAAAGCGAGTGATCTCCATTGAAAAGAGCCTTTTTGACGTACATATGATGTACGTCATATAGCCCTAACTGATGTGACTGCGAGATTCAGCACTTGTAAGAATTTGAATGCAGGTTAGTTACATGTACGTTTTTTGATCGTACGGGGTTTGTGTGAAAGTAAGCATCTTCATTTTTTTGTTGATCAACTTGGAAATTCTTGGGAGAACTCGTAAAACTGTACGAAATACTTGAGCTTTTTCTTACTTGACTACGTGAATGACAGCTAAAACTCACATGCATTATATCACCAATCTTTGTCATCTTTCAGTCTATGTGTACGAATATTCAATGAAATTAACCGGTTAACTTTTAATACTCATAGAAAATACATTGAAGCTTGTGCAGCTGATCAGGTTTGACTAAAATATCTTGATCAATTTTGCAGCGTGATAATTTTTTAATGTCTTTCAGTTCTCATGTGAAATAAAACTCAGCAGCAACATCCCCTCCTATTTTTGATTGGCTAAGCTCGACGTGATAACAAACTTTTATAGTCGGCAATTAAATTAATACTGAAATTTATCGAGCAGAACGCGAATGTGTTTATGAATCGTCAAAAATTGCAGCTTTAAGCGGCTGCAGTCATACATATTTCAATGAGCATTTGGTTCTTTTAACCTGGATAGTCCCTCTGTTTTGCGATCAGACGGATAGCCAAACTATTAAACATCTAGCTAGACGATGGATAGTCCTACTATCGGACGGCTTAGAGCCCTAGCGTGTGTACATCAACCAGTTCGCTTCCTATTTTAGTTCCATTCTTCATATACGAAAAGTTCAAGAAAAGGAGTGTTTCGTTAGTCAAATCCTTTGATGACTTCATCTAAAACGACTGACCAAATGTTGTTTTCTCAAGAGCTAAAATTAACAAATTTGCGAGTCTTCTGTGCATAACAGTAGATGAGTCTACTGAAATACTTGAGTGAAATTCATAGAAATATGTTCTCATTCTCAATCCCTGATAATGTACTGTAATGATTCAGTTAGAATGAACTTAGGTGAGGTGTAAATTTGATACTTTGTACCAGTGTCACTGCGGACACGCAATAGTGGCGTCTGTTGCTGTGGTTTATGCATAATGACTACACAGTATCGTGTCTAAGGTGATTTCTGAATTATTACGACACATTAACCCCCAGTCTACTTAGCTTTTCGCCGCCGCGTCGATAATCAACCATCCGGTGGCAGCATCTACTCCTAAGCGGCCAAAATTATACAATATTATACATAATTACAGATGCTACCACTAGAAAGTTAGACTAGGAAATTGAAAGGGTCGGTAGAGCCGTATATCCGTCGTGGTCTTGCTCTACCCAATGCATGCAACAGAACGCGCTACCCTCGGTCGTCCACTCAATAATTTTTAATACGAGCTAACTTCAGGTACAGCAATTCTAAGGGTAAATTGCGGCCTTTGGAGCTCTGTTAATTCGAAGTCGCGAGCTCTGCGACAAATGAGTTTTGTGCTCAGCATCACCAAATCCTAAACTTTTGCCGGCTCTCCCAACTCAAAGGTTCGCAAAATTGGTATTCTACACCCGAAGCGTCAGCGATGGTAAAAAGTTGAGCTGAATAATTTTAGCTGCTTCTCCAAACTCGCTCGGTCAACATTTTATAGTAACACATTCACAATTTCATTTGTAATAGGTCTTCTCCTTCACGAAATATCTGAGTATGTTACGTACGAGTGGTACTGTAGCGTACTAAATGAAAGTTGTTGGGTACGTAAAATATTATTTGTCTTCAAAGAATAAGATCAAACGGGCGTTGCAGAATGACAAGCCGAAGGCTATGTAAATTTGAAATATACATAATGACAGAAAGTCATGCAAGTTACTTTCAAATTCTGATACAAATCGTGTACGAATAGTGAAAATCTTTGCCGCTTATTTGCACTCATTAGATGAGTAGACTCATTCTACTCGGTAGACTCATTAGATGAGGAAAACTTTAATATCAAAGAACGCAATAGAACTTAAGAAGTTTAACGCATTTTGGCTATTCATATCATGAGCTTGATGAATGCAGGTCCACTGTTACGCGCTAGATTTGGTGCTCTAGCACGTTGGCCGCGATTTCTCCATACAGGTAAAATTTCATGTCGACAAATATCTCCGTTGCGAATGTAAAAATGAAGAATTTTATTTCACAAACTTGGTTATCTGATTCATTTTCCTTATAATCTAAACTAGCTTATTCGACTGATGAACACAAATTGTGAGAAAAATTATAATTTGTATTCATATATGTTAGTGCTTTCGTTACGTTGGGTTAGGTTAGATGATTGCGTGTACCAATATGGCGCACATCGCGGCCAACGTGCTAGAGCGCGCCCTAGGCACCACTCACCATTTCTTTCAAAATTTTGGCCTCTTCGATTTTCTTCGCCTCCATCTTGTCAAGGTGGTCTGGCCAGTACGGGCAGGTCTGTAAAAGTGATGGATGACTTTTTTATATCAACGTTTGAATGACGCGTAACATCCTCTTTGAAAAAGTGAACGGTTGCAAAGAGGTTTAAAACCATTAAAGTCGAACGCTTCTTGCTGGCGTAAGATTTTTTTACACATAAGTTTGTTTTTGACCAGTGAGATTCTTTTTGAAGAGGTAATTGACCTGCAAAATTCTTCAGACGTTAGTGGCAAGGAATAGTTTAAAAACATTATATTCGAACGTTTTACGGTCATGTAAAGCTTTTTGACCGGTAAGATTATTTTTGAAGAAGTAATTGAGATACAACATTTTTAAAAGGAGTAAATAAATATGAAGAAGATTAAAAACATTAAATTTAAACGCTTTGAAGTCAGCTCATTGCAAATGAAATTTTCAAAATGGATAGCAAAATATCAATACTTTGACTCGTTAAAGTTCACTTGAATTACAGTGTTAATGAAAAAAAATAGTAATATATGTTCTCTTGCTTTAAAACCTTTCTTTTTTCAAAATATATTCATGTTTATCAGATTTTTTTTATTATTGCAATATGCTCCATGATATTAGAAGTCTTGCTTTAATAATCACCACGCAATTGCAAAAAAACATTATTTTTAGTTTTAGCGTCGGATGTGCGTGAATCTAGAATTATTTTCTTCTCAACGCTGTAACAAAAATATTTTGTTCATAAGACAATTTGCACTGAACAATTTTATTTCCATTTTGAATCCTGAATGAGCAAAATTGCCGTGAATTATATGCGTAAATCTTCATCAGAAATTCTAAAAACTTGCTTTCACGCTCACAACTGTTTTATAAAACAACCAATCTTCAGTTCCTAAATTTCACTTCACTAGAAAGAAAAATGCTTTGACAGAGATCTTAGGATATTGAGGTAGTACAAATTAAACTTCACGACCAAAAACATTCTTTCCCAAACTATAATACGAAGCTCTATCAAGACTTACTTCCATTTCAACATTAGGGTGACTGTGTGAGCAATGAAAATTTCCATTTGTGAAAAACTCTAAGAGCAAACATTCTCCTCTAGTTCGAAAAATAATCTCTCAGAGCTACAACAATTTCTACATTTTCAACAATAGCTAGATCAATACTTAATTCAAATCTGGAAAGCAAAGAATTTAGTTAGCATTTAAAGTTGTCTTGATTACAGTTTTACGTTAATTTCAGTATTACAAATCCTGTATTTGAGAAACAAGGTTTCGCATTACTACCACATTACAAGCTTCGTGTCAGTGCAAGAAGTGTAGGATTTGGATCTATGATAGAATATTCCTTGCGTAATCCTTTATCGACCCCAAGGACCTTACTGTCCTCCTGTTCCATAAGGGTACTGCCAGTTTCTCATACGAAATTTACTGCAGTCATACCGCAAAAATGATTCCATTGTTATACCTGACACACAACCCGTCCATAGTACCTCTCCCTGCTCCACCATGCTCAAGTGGCTCCAGTCGAAACTGGACTGCTCTGTGATTGTTGTCTTGCACGAGTCGACGTAAGCCTTCTTGATGGAAGGCGTCCGGCTCAACACACCTACGAACTCCGCTTTGAAAGTGAAGCGTTGGATGCACGAATAAATGCACGCGAAATTCGTGTAGTCGGTGTCTGCAACCTGCGTACATCAGGGGTGCTGAATACTGACCAGCGAGGATGAAGCCATTGCGGTCCTTACAATCATTTTTAGAACAAATCGTGCATTAATATAGGTTGGTTAAATTTGAAGGGCCGATGTTGATTTTAAATAAAACACAAATTAGGATCATAATAAGCATGAATAACTTTAACGCGTCGCTCGATTGTGTATCTTACCATGGTTCAAATTGAGTTAGTCTGAAATAGAGAAATGTCAAATTAAATGCAGAAAAAAACTTGACGTTTAGGTGTAGTTCACATTCAAAATCGGCCCTTACAATTTAACCACCCTTTAGATACATTTAAAGGAGTGGCGTGTGAAGGTGCTCTTATGCTCTTAATTTTTCTGCTAAAGAATATTTGCAGAAGTTAATGCTTGAAAGGTAAGTCAGCATATCCGTTTATCAGTCAGACCGTATTGTACTTCTCTCCAAACATGATACATTGCATGGTATGCGTCTGCATCACAAGATAAAAACAAATGTCATTAGCAGTTACAGAAATTTCAATTTCAGCTATTGCATTATCGACCGGATATTGCAGTTAATTAATTATTTTTAAATAACTTGAGGCTTTTAATGTCCCCTACAAGTACGGATTCAATTCGGAAGAAGGTAACTGAAGTATGAAGCACATCCATTGATCTATGACAATGGTTTCCCTCTTGTATGCTTATGGAAGTTTCGAAAATTTGATAGTACTCTTCGAAGAGATAATATTTTGTCGCATGAAAAGATGACTATCAACCCGTCAGAAACGCGGATCTTGTAAATTTCTCTATTCATTACTTTGTCGCAATAGAAGGGGCAAAATGAAAACTGCCGTTTGCGTATTCATGGTTGTTTGAATTTTCATACAGAAACCTCCTGCAAGTTACTTTGTTATAAAATAAAGTGCATCGCACCATTCTGAAAACATCAGCAGATTTTAGCAATCTCGTGCATCCAAATCGTTTGATCGGCTAGCCAAACAAAAACTCTGTCGCCGTTTCGGGGAAAAAAATATCTGTATTAATTCACAGTGCTGTGACTTGTGTGGGCTTCCTTTGATGCAAACGATAACAGGAAAATTCGTTTGTTATCTATTGTTAAACACGCAGTTGAAGTTTGTCGCTTAATGTAATTTAAATTTTATTGCATTTATTTAGTTTGCATCTGCGTTTAGTTTGAAGGGTTTCCACTGGCAATGCTGTTCTTGCACCTGCTCTACACGTCCTTTGACAATTAAAGTTTTTTTTTGAATGAGAGTTGAATTGGAATAGCCATGGAGCGATGTGATTCTGCAGATACATAAATTTCAAATTTTTCGTTAAATCTCTCTGATAATCTTGACTATAATTTCAGGAAAGTTCTAAAGTAGAATTCAGCAACTTATGAGAATGACAAAAGTACTCACAGCCTGAATTATAAATTTTTATTTAGTTCTAAGCTCCTGATATAATTTCATGATCAGGTTCATTGTTTGATAAGTACCTTTAAAATTAGTGCTGATTAATCAAATGAGTAGCAATTTAGTGAAAAATCCTCATATTTCATTCAACGTAACATATGTACCTATCGATTGATTTGAAGGGCCTTGACAAATATGAAAAAATATTCTTCCAAAGAATGGAAACAGTGAATTCTTGTAAAGATGAAATAATCAAAGCTATGAATAGAGATTGTCATACATTTATCATTGATAAAACTTTCCAAGTAAAAATGAGCAACGAAATTGTCTTCACTTTGCATTTTAATAAACGTCAACACACCAGCAACATTCGCTTCCATCACCCCTATTCATTTGAAATTTCTTCGTTATTTTTGTTAGAAAACACTCCCAAGGTAATAATGATAGTTTAGCTTTAATCATTGCTATATGGTTTTCATAGCCTCTCAGGGAAGTTTTACATCACGAATCCCTGTTGAAACCGAGTTATAGGAGAAATCCGTTTCGATTTTATACCGAGCTTGTGTGCGACCTGAGGAATTTTTACATGTTGCCCTAGTCGATTCCTATTCAAAACTGGGCTCTATGAGAAGCTGTTGAAGGTTGATCGCACATGAAAATAAGTAGCGCACTACCGTGCTAATTAAATCGACATTTGTGAAGGTCATCGACCGAAGATTCTCACCGTGATGCCAACTTGAGGTCTGGAATCTTTCGCAGGCATAGCATAGGGGTACAATTCAGGTTACAGGGCTAATTTTATTGACATTTGTAAAGGTCATCGACCGAAGATTCTTACCGTGATGCCGACTTGAGGTCTGGAATCCGTCGCTGGCATGGCATAGGAATACAGCTCGTCGTCTAGGGTCATCAGTTCCAGCTCAGATGCAATTTCCGTGCCGTTGTCAGCGACGCCGTTCCTGCTGTTCGTGAACTTGCCGCCTTTTGCACAAATGTAGTTGACTTAGATGTGTGTGTGAGTGCAGTGTTCTTTACGTACATATCCACTGCTGGATTCCATGAATAAGTTGAACAAAACAAAGAATGTGAATCACAAAACCAACCATCGAAATTTCTTTAGTAACACAAACAAATGCACGATCTTTCGTTTTCTGTTGTTTTGAATCAGGATTAGTATGAAGAATTTGTTCTTTATTTTTAGAAAAACTGCCCCCATAGCATTTTTTCATTATAAATTGCTAATATAGATCGCCAAAATTTTACTTTTTATTGATACTGAAGCTATTTCAGAACAAACTTGAGAGTTAGAGGAAGAGAATATAGTACATGATGAGCCATAACCGGCATGAATACCTGTCGACCTGGCAGTCACTATACAGTATTGTCATGTAATCGGAAAAAATGAATAATACTGTAGTGGATAGAACGAACTCCTGGGGCAAAATATCTTGAAGATATATTAAATTTGGGGCATATCGAGACTGGACACATCGAAAACTTACTGTATTGCCTGTAACGTAAAAATTGTTATTGTGGTAGTTCGAGAAGTTAACTGGGACTTGTTTTCTGTAATGCAGTTGAAGTACTGTTGCATAATGGGCTTAAAATTGTCAGTGATAAATAGATGAACAGTTTAATATCGTTAATCGCTTCTAAAGGATTCAGATGAAATATTTTTCTGAAGGAAAGTGTCACAAGGAACTCACCAAACGACATTGTAGAATGGGAAATAATTGCCCGATGGTGAGAAATGTTCTGAGGAATCTCAGTTGGACTTGAACGAAAAACTATTTTTATCAGTCGTATGTACTGAACAACAAGCCTTAGACGTATTTAGGCACTTCATTTTTTCATCGTGTTAAATGCTTGCAAAATTTTGTAGTGTCGAATACGATATAGGTTTTTGATTATCGTGATAATTCAAATCGATTTAATTTAAATAAACGCTTACTATTTGTTAAGATTAGACCAGTGGAATTAATAAAGTAGTAACCACTGAAGCAAAATGAAGTTCACTGCAAAATAGGAGTTCCTTTCATTTACTGATGTGAAGGTACAGTCAAACAAGACACCTTCTTTCAATTGTCGCTGACAATGCAAATCAATAAGGAAGTCGAATACAGCAGATGAATGCCATGACCGACAGGCTTTTCATGACCTCTTCCTTGTCACAGCAAAATAAAGTGTAGAAACATTACGGATTGCATGCGTGATAGCTTCCCACAGTGAAATGAAAAGTAGAAACATTAAAGATTGTATGCGTGATAGCTTCCCAAAGTGAAATGAAATGCAGTAACATTAAGGATTGTATGCGTGATAGCTTCCCAAAGTGAAATGAAATGCAGTAACATTAATGATTGCATGCGTGATAGCTTCCCACAGTGAAATAAAGTGCAGAAACATTAAGGATTGCATGCGTGATAGCTTCTCACAGTGAAATAGAATGCAGTAACATTAAGGATTCCATGCGTGATAGCTTCCCACGGTGAAATGAAGTGAAGTAACATTAAGGATTGCATGCGTAATGACTTTGTTGGTGCAAACTTACCCTCATCGACCGTTGAAAAAAAGGACGTGATGCACCGCTTGAGAGGGCTGTACTCGTTAGGGACCCGCAGCAGTCCGTACCACATGCCTGTGAACTGCAAACGTGCGCTCATTACGTACCACATGCCTGTGAACTGCAAACGTACGCGCATTATTTCACTCTATTGCGCTCGTTTGCGCTATATAGCCTTCTAGGTCTGGGCTCAGCTTCAATCTAAAGTTCATAATGAGTTCCGTCATTTTGGATCTCACGAGAAATTATTGAAGGGGATAACATTTTATAGTAATCGCCTCTGGAGTAAAGTGTTTTCTGGCTGTAGGTATAGTGCTAAATGTCTCGTTGCTGAGGATACACAGAGCATTAAATGCGCTGTCGTTTACTGTTAGGAGATCATGGAACACTGATTTTTGTCAGAAACAATAATTGACATAAACTTTAAAGATAATCAAAAGGAAGGGATATCGTCAAATTTTCGTAAAGATGTTACAAAAGGTTTTGTTTATTGTTTTCTTATACTCAAACATATTTTTTTGCAAGTTCAATCAAAAACTAACGTATCGATTGAGATAAATTAAATTTCTAAACGTAGAGAGAAATTAGGATTAAATAAAAAATGTGAAATATATGCTATAATGAAATATCCTTCAGGTACATGAATTATTTTTGTAAAGTTTATGAATATTAAAGGCTTTTTCTCTCTTCTACATAAGACAGCATCGGATTTCTCTCACGTTTGAAACAAATGAATATCATTGAATACTAATTTCCAAATTATAAAATAAAATGCCAACGTTTACAAATGCATGAAAATATTCGCACCTGTTTAATTAACGATAGGTAAACAATCATAGCTCAAGTACGTGTGTCTGAACCCCAACATTGTTGATAGTAACAAAAATAGCCACTAGAGCTATGTAGGCAGTCATTAAATTAACAATGATTCATTTCACCACAGGTTAAATATCCCAAATGCGGTAATTTCCACCCCAGATGCAATCCGAGTCATTTTCTTTAATTTTAACCGTTTTTGCTGGCAATGTCAGCAGTTGCACAACCTCCGTTTTCCCCGTTTTGGCAATTTTAGAGCTGATCATTTATTAGATAGTACATATAATAGAAAAACTCAGCCGGATTACAAGTGTTGGCGAGTGACAAAATTTCGGATTTGGGAAGTGTTTACCCGTACTAGAATTTAAGTTTACCTGGGCTATGTCGAAATCAGGTTTCTGGGTCACGTCGGAGCACATGCCGAAGCGCAAGAAGCTGGGCAGGCCGGCAGTGGGGCGCGAAAAAGAAGTGCACACCAGTACAACAACTCCCACTCGTACAGCTGTGGCCTTCATGCCGTCACTGCCAACTGGTTCTTCTAAACGTAAACTAATTCCTCGGTGAGCTCTTGAGCTGGTGTGCTGGAAAACGCGTTTTTTGCAGCTTGGGCATGAGTTTTGAGAACGAGTAAACAAGGTATCTGCGAAAATATTAAGTGCGTGGGCTTATTTAGTTGAGAAAAGTGAAGAAAATAATTCAAGGCTTATGTTATCTTACGGATTTCATATGAATGACTTCTAAAGCAAAGAAATGTGCTGTTTTAGGATACTGATGTTGGTGGATTTTCGGAGCACCATGAATTTTGTTAATTGCGAGTATGTAAATGATTCTTTTGAATAACTTCGATGTTAAGTTAAATGGTTACGTAGGAACAATCAAACTTTCACAATATCGGTAATTCATTTATGGGAAATTCGCTTGCTGAATTAGGCGGCCACTCAAACTCTGCTTTAAAAGAACTAAGTTCAAACTAAGCATGGCAGGATTAACATCTCGCTCCATCAGCACGCTGCCTAAAATATGCGCAGCTGCATGTGAGGGACAAGTACTATTTCAATGAGAAACACAGCTGCTTGTGAGAGACACGCACTATTTCAATGAGAAACACAGCTGCTTGTGAGAGACACGCACTATTCCAATGAGAAATACAGCTGCATGTGAGAGACAAGTACTATTTCAATGAGAAACACAGCTGCTTGTGAGAGAAACGCACTATTTCAATAAGAGCTCCTTTTTTGGTTTGTATATAACTCACACGTGCGGATTTGGGTGGGTTTGAATAAAAATATACTTTGATTTAAAAAATTCCCTAACTTATATTAAGTTTCGAAACGTTTATCAAAACGAAATTCCTGTTTTGCCTCAATTAGGAAAAATAAATTTCATTAAACTGAATTCTTTTTTGTTTTCAAAGTTATTTAGTTTTATAAATTTTCAGAATTATTTTTACAAATTTTTTTCATTCATTTCCTTTTTATTTTATTTATAAGTTTTTACAAGATGAAGAGCTCAAATCAAATGGCTGCAGGATAGACTCTTTTCCAGAGACCAATTCTTACTGTTGGCAAAGTTTTCTGAAGTAGATTTTCCAAGAAAAACTTTCACCGGCGAAGAAATTTTCCTCCTAAACATTTTGGCCCATTGTGCTCGCTATTGGAGAAGGCATTTCGACCATCGGAATATTGGCCTCGAATGAACCATCAGTTAGTAGAAGTCGGAGAGATGCTCGCAAAATCTGTGGAGAATAATATCCAGTCTTTGACTCCGTGAATACTTTGAGTTCCTGAGATTTTTGTTGACTTGCAACGGAATTACGTCACAATACGTACTGAGCATCCCGACCACTAAAATCTGAATGGATATACCATTTTATGTTGCCAAAATGCCGTCCAAAAAGCAATGCTAAAATTGATCTTTGTGCTGTCTATCCAGCCCCAAGTGCTGTTGCTTAGTATTTTTCCATTCGCTTGCGGCTTGAAAAAATTAGTTACGTAAAGAATAAGAAAAACCCTGAGTTCTTATGGAATTTGAATACTTATATGCGTCTCTTTCGCACAGTGCAAGGGTTTAAGCGCACATTGCAGTGAAATGATTACGCGGAAAGCCACCCGCAGAACGTCATGTGCTTCAATACACTGGGTCACTCGTTTTTTATCATGGACAAAACATTTCTTGTCAAAAGCATGCATGACCATGAACACTTATTTATTTATGTACGTATGTGTAAGTTTCTTACTGGAACACTGAATACTTTCATATCCGTGTAAATATATCGGCGCTAAATACATGCTTAATTTTTAATTGACTGTACGTGTACACGCGAGCACACTTGGCACATCGAAACATCGAAGAGCGAGCACAAAGTTGGTCCGTTAGGGCTTGAAATTTTGAAATAATTTAAAGCGCATTAAAAATATTTAGCCCGATACTCGGCGCTGGGCGAAAATCTACAGGACGATGCAAAAAAGTGTTAACACGCTGGACTGATCGCAAAATATTTGTGAGACATAAAACAATTTAGTATCGGGAAACGAAGTGACTTTTTAACTCATTGATGAGGTTTTTGTGAAAATCAGTGGAAACAAATTATGCGATGTTGGGAGGGCACTTGGCGGACGATTAACCTTTGAAGCCTTTTTGAAACGCCCTGTTGAAATTGGGAATAAGTTCAACACTCAACAGAAACAGCCAACTCTGCCATGGCAGTGATAAAGAACTTTCTTAAAAAATGAGAACTTTTATCTAAATGTGCAATAGAATTTTGGATCTGGCAGCATTTAAATTTTTATGCCCTACTTAAACCTTCACTGCCTTTAGTGGCTCTAAGATCACACGTTAATTTAACTTTGATGTTAGTTTACCGTTGCTTTAACAGGCTGAAATCGCCTCCCGACACCTGGTGGCGAATGTGGCGCCTAAGGCACCTGCCGAATTTTATAAAGTCTTGCTTTTTGTCTATTCGAACAGTGATTCAAGCATGCATACTGCCAAGCGATTCAAGTGGTTGGTTTACGGTGGTAATAAATAAACTCCAACAGTAAAGGGTTCACTGCGGTAGGCACTTAATGAAGACCCATAGTAATCAATGAATGTTAATAGCTCATAAATGTCCTTGGATCATTTTAAAAATGAATGTTACTCTTTATTATCGATTAGTGAGCTGTTACTTTGCTGCAACTTTAATTTCATAAACATTCTTCCCTTTGGAAAAACTAACACTGCGGGATTTCTATTTCTTTGCGCTTTCGATTTTTGAAGTCTAAATTGATCGAAAGAAAGGACTTCTCTCTCGCTGTAGGAAGCCGAACACATTAATGGTGTCGAGAAGCAATTCTTCAGCTGCCAGCACCTCGAGGCCCAGGACAAGATGCTTTATTGGACAAACTCGGCACGCAGATATTATTTTAGTTCTGGCGTTGTAAATCTTTCTTGTTTTGCCGCGTTCGAAAATATTATGCGTCGGACCGCGCTGAGAATGTAAAACAGTCTGGCTACGCTTGAAAATGAGAATAATTCTACGCTTCAGGCAGCGCTGAGAATGTAAAACAGTCTGGCAACCCTTATAGAATGAGAGTAATTCTACGCGTCCGACAGCACTGAGAATGTAAAACAGTCTGGCTACGCTTGAGAATGAGAGTAATTCTACACGTCAGGCAGCACTGAGAATGTAAAACAGTGTTGCTACGTTTAAGAATAAAAGTAATTCTACACGTCAGGCCGCGCTGAGAGAGCAAAAGTGTTGCTACCCTTTAAGAATGCATGAGACGCTAAAGCTTCATTCAGTGTAATTTGAATGAAATTGTTGTTCATGACACATTGAGTAGCAACTGTTCATTAAAAATGAATTGGAAACTAGAAAATATTCTGAATAGAGCACGTGATTGAATTACAGTGTAGTTATTTTATTTGCATATCTTGGGGATCCAGTAGCTCAGAAAGGAAGTTCTAGCATAAGATATTCCGATAGATGATTCAAAACTTTCTTTTGCTGAATGATTTCCTTTTACCCAATGTTAGTCATTCGATCTGTAAATTACACAATGTTACATATTTTTATGGCGTCACTTTTTGTGTCCTTAAGTTATATTATGTGTCATAATTTTTTTCAAAATCAGTAGTTGAATCCTCCAAGTATTCCATAGGATATAATACTTACAATTATTACTATATCCTTAAATCACGCTGCATAGCATAATTGTTGTTTCATCAGTTACTGTATTCTAATATTTAACGTTGTAACATAATTTTTATCTAATTAGCAGCTGAATTCTTTCATAAGCTTATTGCGACCAATTTTCGTTCAAGTAGTTACTGAATTCTTAAATCAAACTTTATACTATTTTTTTTGTTCAATGAGTTGCTGCATCCTTGTATGATATCATCTAACATAATTTTTGCTTCTTTCAATTAAGGATGATATTTCCTACCTCCTTGTATAGCTAAACAACGAAAAATACCCATCATTCCGATGGAACTTTGATTTTATATTATGGTCCTCTAGTAATTTGTACTCGTATGAAGTTGAGGGAAGACAACTTTGAAAATTTATCGACCTGACCACGGGAGCAAACTTCCTTCAATTTTTTTTTGGCATCGTTCTGAAACGAAAGAATGGAAACTTCTGGTTTGAGCCAAGGACGCAGACGTTCTGTTGCGTGATGTCACCAGCCGCTATCGTACACCATTCATCAAGAGGCCGTGAATGCTCTGCACAATTTTATAGATGCCTGCAGTCACTTGGTCTTGCAGCCTGCTCTCACATCTGAAATATCGCTAAAATTTTTTTATATTTTTCGCTACAGAACCTCCGGTATCTTTTTAGCATGTTAGCATAATTGTAAAGTCAAGATAGTCAACATTATCATTACCATTCTATATCTTTCTCCAGCTGTGGCTAAACAAGCTTTGCGTATTCATATCCAACCCGGAAGTTTTCCTCAATTCACAGGTGAGTAAAACAATAACGTTTGCTGCACCAACCACTTACACCATCTGTGCACCTGCATCATCACGATGTGAGCTCCAACTCTGGGTTAGGAAATCAAGACGTTTTGGAGCTGGATTATGGGTGCATTTGTGACGAGTCAATAGTGCGTCTTATCTCATAATTGGTTACAGTGAGACGGGGACGTAAGAAAGTAGTTGACTAACGAAAAGGATGTTTTGTCTCTCGTTAGGAGTTTTGTGAACACCTCAGTTTTTCATAGAGAGAATTATTGAATAAGTGTCGCTAATAATCTTCGAAATTCCTGCCTGCAAAGTTATAGAATTTACATTCTGTGAAATTTATACGACTCTTGACAACGCTATGAATCGTTAATTGCGATATTCATTACTCTTTCCTCCAGAATATTATACTATGTCATCTTTTTTAAATTTTCAGCTCCAATGCGATGAAAAGACTCTAATCATCACACAAGGGTTTCTAAATGCATTCAAGAGCCTCATGCAGTCAAATTAAAAATATTCTGAGTAGTACGTACTCTTAGTTATCCGTAAAGCCTTTGTTAGATGAGCCTTCAGGCGACTCGTCTCATAAAAACAAACGAGCTGCACTCGACGCTTCCTTAATGAATAGGTGTTATGCAGAACAGGCTTCTACGTCATGCCTCTTCAGAGTCATCAATAAAGCAACGGAAATTTGAAATATGAAAATTTGAAGTTCAGCGATAGTACGACAAATACAACGAAAATTTGAAGTTCAACGATAGTACCACAAATACAGCGAAAATTTGAAGTTCAACGATAGTACAACAAATACAACGAAAATTTGAAGTTCAACGATAGTTCAACAAATACAACGAAAATTTGAAGTTCAACGATAATAGAACTAATACAACGAAAATTTCAAATACATTTTCAAATGAAAAGATATAGGATAGATGTTTAACTTCTGCAACATAGTTTTGTAAATTGTAAAACAGGAAAAGTTTGACTGTAGAATAGATAATTTCAAAATTTTTAGCAAATAAACACAAAATCTAACAACATTCTATTCGAAATCGAATATAACCGAGCAAATGATACGAAAAGAACAGCGGAACTGATACCAATAAATAAAAATCTACGTTAATGAATGAGCTAAAAAAATGAGATCATGTTTAGAAATATGGGCTCATCGACGAGCTTGTTTCTTCATACAGCAGTGAAAAGAATGTGTAGAAAACTTAACTTTCGTGAAGTTTTTATTATTTAGAAAAAATTACCCGACTTTGAGCATACATCAATGAAGAGAGTCAGTCACAATTCCTACATTTGAGTTGCAGTTCCGGAAAACTTACGTATACCAGGTATCCAATTAAAATATTAACCAACCTAATTGATCGTTGTAAAGTAGGTTTCGGATTTTGCTTCAAACATATTCGGTGGAAATATGATGAGCCAGCTTTACAGGCAATGCGCAGTGAATAACATTATGATGATCATATGCAAGGAGGGTGACACTACGGCTCAAAAAGTTCCTCTTGTGTTGTAATGACACTGTGACAGTAGAAGGCCTTGAACCAATGCATAAATTATAATAGTTAAAATGCTCCGAGCCAATGCATAAATTATTTCCGCACAATTATTTATTTCATGGAATTGCGTGTGAGGCGTAGGGATTTAAAGGTAAATTTACACAGTGAGATATTATGTCGTAATTTCAGTTCGATGATTGAAAGTTGAGTTGTCTAGATTCTGGTTTTGTCGTCAAAAGAACAGAAGTTCTCTAATAATTGCTCAATCAAAAATTCTCAGATCATGCGCAGCCATGCCGCACAGTTGTGTTCAACTTTTAAATCAAAGGATTTTAACAGGAAAGTTTGAGCTCAAGTGACTCGGAAAAGCTGGAATTTCTATTTATTGGCGAACATTTAGACGGCCTAATTGCACGTGGAAATGAGTAGGCAATGATTGCGTGAAAAGACCCAAGACTGGAAAGATGATTGGTCGAGCTTTGACAAGCTCCTTTAGCTTTTTTCGATGTGAAAGTAAAGGGTGATCTTATTTTATGGTTATAAATTGAATACCGCTATCGTGCTTCAGCAAAAGACTTTCGCAAGCATATCTAAGAACTGTGTGGCACCGTGTAGCTGCGAAATGTTCCTTAAAGGGAATTTTAGCCACCTTTTCGTTATTTCTGCAATCCTTCTCCATCAAACGGTATTCTTTGTACCGTCCTTCGTCAGTTATACTCAACAACCCAAACGTATATATTTTCTCCAGTGATATATGAGTTTTTCTGATCATTTACTTTTATCCCACATTCTTACTCATCTCCCTCGTTCTTTCTTAATTTTTGGTACACTTTCTTCCTTACTTTTTCTTACCGTTCTCTCACTACGAAACTTTCTAACGAGTTACTCTTCTCCCACTTCCCGAATGTTTCAAAGGTACTCAACCAAATACACACCACTGTTATTCACATACGGTCGATTTACTTCCGAGTTCCCTCCATAGTTGATCAGTTTTTACATTCTGTCCGCAGTTGGGATAAAGTAGCGTTGCGTATTCTGTTTGCAGTTGGGATAAAGTAGCGTTGCGCATTCTGTCTGCAGTTGGGATGAAGTAGCGTTGAGCATTCTGTCTGCAGTTGGGATGAAGTAGCGTTGCGCATTCTGTCTGCAGTTGGGATGAAGTAGCGTTGCGCAGTCTGTCTGCAGTTTGTATAAAGTAGCGTTGCGCATTCTGTCTGCAGTTGGGATAAAGTAGCGTTGCTCATTCTATCTGCAGTTGGGATAAAGTAGCGTTGCGCAGTCTATCTGCATTTTGAATGAAGTAGCATTTCGCATCAATTTCCAGTACGTCCAACGCCATCTCATTCCCTTACATTGCATCGTTCCATTTTTTCCCTCTCCGCTGCAGAGTTGCAGCTCGTAATTTTCAGGGACCAAAAATACATCAATGCCTCTTCTTATTTACCACACCTAACAACAGATATTAATTTTTATAATGTATTAACTACTGTAGCTTTTATAATCCTATTATCAAGTATGAGAGTTCCAAAGCTCCTTGGCATGTGAAATCATTTTTCTCTTTTCAAACAGAGTGTTTCAAATGAAACTCTTCTTAGTTCTTTACTCCCCTCTTGGCTCGCGAACACCATTGTGTTTTGCATTAATTTTATTCTTGCATCCCACCAAACCCTATTAAACTGCAGCATCTTACAGTGCGTCATGATCTGAGTTTAAAAAAAATCTACATATTCCGCAGCCGTTTTTATCCCACTGGAAAACTTGAATACACATCTCCTCACCACCGAAGATTCAATGGTTTCATCTCGTGTTTTCCTAAGCTAAAAATGAAGTTAAACCTCTTAATTCTCGAGTCCCCCCAATAACACGTGTTTGATTTGTTTGTGAATTTTACATTTTAGCGACCCTCTCTCGCGAAGAAATTCTTCACGCATTCTACCCGTATGAATAAACTCTTTTCAAACCCTTTACTCCTTTGTTTGTGTATTTATTAGTACTTAAAATGCATTTTTGATTCTACCACTTCGCTTCCCACTGAATAGTTGAACTTCAAATATCTAATTCCTGAGACCTCTAATAACATTGTTAGACAACTGTTCATTTCACAAGTAACTTGCTTTTTCTCCCGCCCCGTTGAATGGAGTTGACGGATTCTTTCTTTACTATGGATTGCCGATTAGCAGGGAATATTTGTACGCATGTTTATGGAACAGTTTCCTAACTATGAAATTTCCATGATCTTGATAAACAGGAACGACACGGTTTTACGTTTGAAGGAGACTTTATGAGATACTAGGGGACAACTCATTTCTTGTTCACAGATTCAAAAAACTCTAAATATTCCACAACTTTTCATCAATAGGCATTTGCTACCATCACGAACAGCAAATTTGCACCAGACTGTTGTAATTCTCAGTTGTAGCACAAAATGCCTTTTCTTTTGGTTCTGTGACGTACACCTGGCATTTTCCCGAACTACCCACTCCTATCAGATAAGCGTGCGAGTGTCTGCACCGATAGTAAAGCCTTCACGTAGAGATGCTTCATCACGGTACCCTGCTCGTTAACTATGTTCACAGTTGAGCTACATATCAACGAAGAACAAAATTTGAGACTTTCGAATTTCGAGATGGATTTTGCATTCTGCTGTGAGGCGAGATGAAGCATAAACCACAGTACATAACATTAATTGTGCAACTTCATTCTCAAATTTTTCTCACAGATTTTATCATGGAACAAAATGAATGACAATGTTCCTATCAATCTGTCTTTCAAAATAACTCACTTTGGTTGTCATGATGAAAAATTATTTCCGTATCATCGTCGCGTTCAGTTTGCGACTTTATGTTGTCTACATAATAGACCAAGGTGCTCTCTAACGATGTCAAACTCTCATACGGGCGTAGGCTTCACTTCAGAAAATGACCAAACTTTGAAGTGAGTCGGTTTGATACCTCGGCTTCAACGGCAGTAATTTTTTTATGGCAGAGCACTGAAATCTTCGTAATTTGGCTGTCGACGTTCTCGAGCTCGTCGAGGGGCAGGGGAGAGAGTTTCCGGTCATTAAAAATAGTCATTGCCAAAGGTTTTGAGTCAAAACTTGACTCGATAACAATTATATTCAATGATGTAATGATGACCAATATGTAAATCTTAGATTCATTTTCGGCTTCTCTTATTGTACAGATCTACGGAACTTGAAACTTGATTTTCACAAAAGCCTATTGACGATTGGAATGTATGTCGAAATCGGAGTTGGAAATAGTTTTTTAGATTCATCGCTTATGAACCCTACTAAATTTCCCCCCCGTTCACAATACGGACAATTGTACGTTGTGTCATCGGTTTTTCACGAGTACAGGATATTTCTTAGTAATTTGTAAAAAAATTTACCATCAGATTTTCGATAATCCATTGCATTATTGGTTAGTGGCTAAAATTTAATTCGTCTTCCAATTTTTGAGAAGTTTTATCAAGCTTCCCTTGGAGTTCTTGTATAAGCTTTGACGTATTCGACAACAATCACGCGGCCTCTCTCGAACGAATGAAGATATTGTACGTTTCAGATTGTTTCAAATCCGACTTCAGGTCCTTTCATGTAATAATTTGCCCTTAAAAGACAGAAAGTAGCAAAAAGTAGGGAAGAAATCCGGTGCGTTCATTTTACAGCACCTTGTGTACGTATTTCTAAACTTTTTTTGATGTAGAATCTGGCTTAGCTCTTCCCGAATGCTGAATTTTGCCAAATGATCTCGAGAAGACTTTCAGAATTTTACAGCCCATTACGGTGTACATTGGCGCAACTTTTGAGCTTGTCCGGCGGCGTTGCGGAGGCGGCGCGCGCTTTATCGCTAAACTTCAGCGATTCTCGAATGGCCAACTCGAGTCCAAATTTGACCCTGACTCTTGAATTATCTCGGTTCCGGGAACAAAGCACTTAATTAGTCTATTCATTCAACGAAATTGTGCTTCATTCCATCTCCTATATACATCACCAATCCTATATATGGGTACCTCACGAGACCCCTCTCGAAATGGACAAGGTTTCTTTTTTAAATCGATCTGCGACTTCAACTAATACATCTTATCCTTTTACATCCTGCGACTAATGCATCTTATCCTTTTACATGTATGAAATTTTGATCAATATGAAAGATTCTGAGTCACATCAATTGATAAAAGCAAGGAATTCTTGGGTTGGTCAGATAACACGAAGAAGATATCAAATAGAATTTTTAACTTTCTGCTTTACATTTGGATCTAAGCAATTCAAGATCATGTTTCTAAACTGGACTTTGGTGTATCGACTTTTTATCCACAAAATGTTGCAGCCATAATTTATTTGTACATACATCTATGATTGTTTTATGCTAAGTTGAACTTGTAATCCCGTTCACTGGTTACGTAATTTTTCCGGTAGATCCGATCTGACAATGGATAAGTTTTCAGGATAGAGAAAACATAAAATTTTTACCCATTAATCCGTCTTAGTGGTCACGGATTATCAGCTAGTGTAATCAAGTTTGTACTTATACTTAGCTTTCAAGTGGCACATGACTTGCTGCTACAGCACTTCACCTAGTTTTATTAAGTTCATAAGCGAATTTTAACATGTTTCCAGTATTTCAAATGGGAATCAGCTAAAAACATTTTTTTGAGCTGCGGAAATCGCTCTTTGAAACTTCAAAGGAATACCTAGAAAAAAATAATCAAAACACAAATAGCTGCCGAATCAATGTGAGCCTCAAATTCGGTCAGATAAAAAGTCGTTCGTGATGATAAGTATTTTTTGATATGAACCTGTAACTACAAAATGCAATAGTAATACTAGCCAAAAGTGAGCCCGTTGATGCTTGTGCAACGTTTTTTAGGGCAGCGTTATCCAAATTGTTTTATTGTCTATACGAAATAAAATTGGACTGATCTGTAACTTTTCTGATTCATACAGGCTATTTGACATCTGGAGTAGTGTTACTAGACACATGTATGATAAAAGTCGTGTTTACCATGGAAATAAATACATAGGTTACAGGTGCAGGCTATACCCACAATATAGAGTGCTCATTTCAACTTCATTCAATATGTATTCAAAATTATTACTTTCAATTATCGCAAAATGCGTGCAGTTGCAATAGGATGACAGATTTAGAATACTTAATGCGATAAATTTTGAACACAAGTCAGATAGTGTTACAAATAACCAAGTCATACCTCGAAGATCACGCATATTTTGGCTGCTGTTCCACTCACGCGTTTTACACGCAGGCATCTCTTAATTCTATATCAAATTAAAAGGTTATCACACATGAATATTCGAAGCGGTAATTGTTCTGTAATGAGTCAGCACGTTTCCAGCTGTTGAAGTATGTTGGGAGAATTCTTTTGCAGTGTAGCTTTGGAACTCAGCTACGAACAAATTCCAACGTTTCTTGGTTTATTACAGAATCAAAAATTACCGGATTTGTTTGAAATCGTTCTGCAGTAAAAATAACTTGTCTCATTTGATGTTGTTTAGAATTACGTCACCAGTTCAAAATATTAACCTACAATCTCTATGTAGTTTAGAACTGATACCAATTATAAATCTTTAGTGCGAGGCCATCACATTTAAATAACGGTCCTGAGAGTTATTGTTGAAAACCGCTTCACTTCCTCGCCTTTTTAGCAGTTCATTTTGCAGCCAATTAGCGCTGCGAAGTAACTCAATCGGGCATAATTATCGGTTACGAACATTACATGTTAAGAAAGTGTGCGTTTGAAAAGTGAGGGATTTGGCCGAGACTGACATTGGGGTCAATGAAAAGCGGGGACCGTCCTCTGGGTGTAAGAAAATTCAACCGTTGAACCGCTTGAGCACTCACAGCAGGCGGTCGCCCAGATTTAATTAGACTCTGCTCTGTATCATACTTTATTAAGGGAAGAATTTTATTTAGCTCGAATATTTACATGATTCCAGCAGATTTTAATGCGCAGCCGCCCAGCCTAGAGCAGAACTTTCTGTAATGTTCCTTAATGAATAAAACGAAAAATTCCAATTTTTAAATGAGTTCTCAGCGTAATTGAACATTCCGGAATGTTCAATTACGCTTCGGTTTTCGGAATGATCAACTTTCTAAACACAAAATTCCGTACGACGGGTCCAGAAATAACAATCTCAATCAGAGACTTTGGAATGGAAGGTCAGTAGCGATTCAGAGGGTTCACGATTTCCTCGGGGGCGACGGTCTCCTCTTCAGGACCCACGGACGCGGTGTCCCCGAAACGTAGGGGCTGAGCTGCTATTACATTCGAGCAAACTTCGTCCCGGTATTTGAGGAATCATCATTATTTTAGGACAGGCCACCAATTGGAATTCGGTGTGAATTTGTTTCCCTCATGCGGTACGTGTTTTGAAATTTTAAATTCTTTGCACTTTAATTTTATTGTTTTGAACGTATTTCACCATTTGTTAGTAGTCAAAAAGATGCTGTTTAAAAATTTGATCTTTGATTTCGTCTTCTCCATTAAGTCATATTCCATTAATCAGAAGATATCAACTTCCCATTAACAAGCATGTAAAATACTTCCGTTTATAAAACTAACAGAGCAACAAATGGCTATCATGTACTGCGAAGACTGTGAAGAGCGAAAGAGGAATCTTGAAATTGTACGATTTTATTTTCTATGGTGTAATATTGTTTTCATTAGACCCATAGTTAGGACAAATGTAAATTTGGAGTCGCGTATTTTCATCTCGAAAAATCTTTTTCTCCTCTACTAGTAGTAAATATTATTGGTTAACCCCCTTTTCAACTCGAATTCTTAAGAAATTTCAAAATGACTTTCACCGTACGTTTCACCGTAAATTTTGCCCTAAATTTCCCCTTGAATATCACCTTAAATTTCACTATAAACTTCCCAGCAAAAATTCCTTTATTGTCAGTGTAATTTGAAAATTGCTTCACGATGGAAATAATGACTTAATATTTTACATTTTATCAAAAATGAGTCTTGAGTTTTTACGACGGGAGTTTTGTCGTGCGGTGATTTTCTGTGACATGACTTTGGCGTGCCTGTGGTTTCGTGCAGAGCTTTTTTGTGTGAATCCAAGGCTCTCCTCACAGAGTCACAAAGACATTTCAATTGATCCCTTCCTGATTGCACAGATCCTGATACTGAAATTTAATTAAGTTTCCAATAATTTTACATCAAATTAGGATTCATAAAATGAAAAAAAATCCTGAGATTCCGGCCAGTTTCGGCTTTTCATCGCCGATTGTACGCAATGACTTCAAAATTTCTAACGACAAATCGACTCCAGAGGCTAGAGCAACAGACTTCTACTTTGAATTAAACTTTAGTCACCCTAAACGATTCAGATCCCAACTACTCGACTCGGAACCCAAATCTCTGACTTCACGCAGATCTGGTAGAAAATGGCCTGCCATGTTCACTCCATTATCGGATGGTCTCATCTGAGTCCAGATCCCTTGTATATTAAAATTCTTGTTGAGAAACATCATTGACCAACGTATGAATGCACCAAAGCACTCCTGGGAATTATCATGAAAAAATACTGCCTAAGGTACCACTTAGATATGAAAAGTCTTTGGCTTTTAATGTACATCAATATTGCTGTTACCGAAACCCGTGACTCGTGTGAAACTCAGCGGGGCTGCAGCGCCTCCATCTGAACAATTCAAGCTACAACTCAAAGAGGAAGCATTTCTCGTTCAGTGTTCCGTTGTTACCCAGTGGAGCTTCAGTATCGTGTCACATTTTAAAATCCGTGAATTTTTCATCTCCATCGTACTTAGAAATTCGTTATTGAGTCGGTTGTTGAAATCTGTGAATTTTTCATCTCCTTCGTACTTAGGAACTCGTTGTAGAGTCGATTGTCGAAATCCGTGAATTTTTCATCTTCTTTGCACTTAGCAATTCATTGTTGAGTCGGTTGTTAAAATCCGTGAATTTTTCATCTTCTTTGTACTTAGGAATTAGTTGTTGAGTCGGTTGTTAAAATCCGTGAATTGTTCATCTTCTTTGTACTTAGGAATTCATTATTGAGTCGGTTGTTAAAATCCGCGAATTTTTTATCTTCTTCGTACTTAGGAATTCATTGTTGAGTCGGTTTTTAAAAACCGTGAATTTTTCATCTCCTTCGTACTTAGGAATTAGTTGTTGAGTCGGTTGTTAAAATCCGTAAATTTTTCATCTTCTTCGTACTTAGGAATTCATTGTTGAGTCGGTTGTTAAAATCCGTGAATTGTTCATTTCTTTCGTACTTAGGAATTCGTTGTTGAGTCAGTTGTTAAAATCCGTGAATTGTTCATCTCTTACGTACTTAGGAATTCGTTGTTGAGTCGGTTGTTATTTTACTCCTAAAGTGGATGCTGCCTTTGCTTGGTGAGCCGATCGCAAACGCAGGATTTCTGACGTCAATTTAGGCTGGCGACATTGAATTATAATAGCAATTTAGTGGCGGGTTTGGATGCTTTGTTGACGTCGTGAAAGCAGACGCATGTGCGCTGACCGAGCAGCGTGCGTGCGTGCGTGTCAGCTGTATGGCGCAACAATGTGATGAACTACAGTAAACTGGAAAAAAATTTCCTTTGATTATCAACGGATATTATTTTCAAACATGAAATTGAAAACCTCGACATTTTTTGTTTTGATGTGAAATTCACGAGTGAATGATAGTAGCATTCGAGAATTTCTAGTAATGACCACCGGGATCGAATGGCGAGATGATTACAAAAACAAAATTCATTGCATTATCATTTTCTTTGATTCAAAATGTAGAAATTTACACCGGAATGAATACAGAAACTCATCAAAAGTCGTGCGGGTGAAAACACTTTCTAGTTCCTCATCAAAGTTTGTGATCCAAGATTCCTGAGTGAGATACTCAAGCTAACGATACGTGAACACATTCACTGTCTCCACGAAAGTTAGGTTCGTACATCCATAATATCATAATTTTCATCAAGAAGGAACGTACAAATTGGAATTTTTCCTATCATTGTGGAACTATAAAGGAAAAGCACTTGTAGCTCATAAAAGGTTAACGTAAACACACATGCACGTCGTGTGTCAGGAAACGCGTGGAACAAAAACCAACTGAACATCGCTGAAGAAAATATGAAGTAGATTCATACCTATACATTTTTCTATTGTATGGACAGTATGGTATACATGCCCATTATTCCTCACCAAGAGCCCTATGATAAACAGTCTCAAACGGGATCGAATGCAATCAATGAACAGTGGTTAAGAAATGCGCATCTAATCGAATATTCGCCATGAAATTTTCAAGTCCGCTTCAATGCAATTGGTTCCTATCTTTGTTAGACAGAGCAGCACCTCTGGAGCAGAGTAGTGTTCGCCACAAAAAGTCCACGGGGCAGCTCGCCCTGCCTCGGTCAGTAGCGCGCTGCGTGCCCTTGCAGAAGGTGGGGTGTCGCTCTAGTCTTCGTCGTTCTGCAGACTCTCTGAGCACGCCGGTACTTTCGACACTCCAAGTTTGGATCCTGCAATTTGTACCTTGACCGGTTTATGCAAGCGACTGTGCTGAAATGTTGTACCCCACTTTAAGCGTGTCTGGAACTCGAAGTCCGCGAAAAATAATTCCCCCAAACACAAAGGATATTAAATTAGAATTTTACCTAGAGCAGGTGTTTCCGTATGGTCTCACGCTCAAGATTTGAACTAAAGGCACGAATTAGGAAGCCCGCCGTGAAAATCACGGATAAGCTTTGCAAGCCAAACTTTTGAGAAGGATTCGATGAGGTGGGGCTATTAAATTAGAATTAGTGAACTGAAGGGACATAAAGTACTTAACATTGCATCTACAAACTTGTTGCAAAACGTTCTTCACTGTTCACAAGTCAAGATTATTCAGGCTACGTGGGAAAAATACCGAAAAACCTTTAGAAAAACTCCGTCAGTGATTACATTCAATTTCCGAGTTCAATAATGATTGTTCTTGATAAGTTTAGTGATTTTTGATCAGTATGTCAACTAAATAACTTAGGAAGTTACAAGTGCGGATGAATTGTACCAGGCTTGGGTTCGTACAACTTTATGTTTCATCTTTTGTTTCGTGCTGCTGACTCTCTGGGCCTTAACATTTTTATAGGAACATTTTAATCTCGCTGGTGATAAACAGTTCACAGAATTTTGTCCGTATTTTAACAATGAGTATTTAAAACGGTTTGCTTTTTAAAACTTGCTTGAATTTTACTTTTTTTCTCTGGACCCCCGTTGGTTACAAGGGTATTTTTTATTTGATATCCATATATCTGATACACTGTGTCATGTGAATGATAAGATACATAAAAAGATCTATTTACCCATCGAATTCCTTTTTATTTTTTAAAGATACGGTTCAAGAAAGGCTGTGGAGCTTGAGAATAAGTTATTAAGTTTTGAATATACCGTTGTTAGAGAAATTTATTCTAGATTGTTAGGCTGATGATCAAGTTTTTCTGATTTTGCTCGTATATTATTTTCACTAATTTTCGACACCAATTAACATCTATCTATCCGTTCGCAAAAAAATTGAATTTGGTTGAGCTGGGTACTTCATATAACTCTGGAGTCCTTGCCAAACTTGAATAAAGTTGACATGATATACGGACGTTTCGCCGCGAACTTGTGTTCGCACGATAATTCGAGAAACGTATGAACAGGAAAAGCGTGAGAGCGATCGACTTTTCATTTTCAGGAACGATACAATTGGCATTCGACAAGAAAAACTTTCAGACTTAAATAAGTCTCAAAAAAGGAAATTCAACAAATTCAGTGCTCAAAACTGAAGGTCAAAGCAAATTCGTACTTCATGGATTTTTCGGGGAACAATTTTTGTATTCCAGGAGCCATTCCAGCTCCGTTCACTCTGCACACAGGCCGCCACGTGAGGACGGTTGGCGAGAATATCGGATATTAGAAAAAATTAAGTTTGACTTTAAATACTTATTGTTAATTTCAAAACCAGTGTGAATATACTCACATGTGCATAATACGGAAGAACTGATTTCGCATTTCTTCTTTCATTTAAAAAATATTTTGTTTTAAAGCGGTTCAAGCTGAGCCACTAACAATTCCGTTCACAATTCTTCTTCACGCTCAGTGAATCTTGACAAAAGACTGTGCAGGCTGCCTTGGTAACGGACGGTCAATATTAAAAAAATAATTGCTTTTTCTAAAGATTCTAATCGTAGCATTATGTTTAAAATCTACGGTCTTAAAAATTCTAGTACATTTTTTCGGCATTGTTTGGGAATGATCTGGAGAATATTATTTCTTATCATGTACCGTAATTTCATTTTAATTTCCGGCACTGATTATGAACAACTAACTGCACGAAGATTCACTGATACTGAGTGTGTGAGTATCCTGTTTACCTGTTATCCGATTTGAAGGCTCGGGGCGCCTTATCTGACGCACAGAGAACTACTTCTGTTTTAGGCGCCTCAGCATTTGACGCACAGCCGTCGTACAGAAAAATGTAGCTCTCATTTTCCACGCATTTACGTAATTAGAATAAATTGGTTTGATTTTTTGTAAAGTAAGATTAGGGCTTTAATGAATACTAATCTTAAATTTCAAATTATTTTGTAAACGAACCTCAATGCACTTGCTCCACCCACATGGCACTTGGCGTGCAAGTTACAGAGTAGGCGGACTAAAATTTTGTCATTCACTTTGTTTTCGTTTGTACTCAGAGTAATTAGGATAGAGCTGTGCAAGGAGCTCTTATCAAAATTGGATCACCAATTTTACCTCTTACCCTAAAGGTTAAGTAGTTTACGACGTATGTTCATCGTAATAGGCAGTGTCGAGCGTTAGCTTCTTTATTAAATTGGAAGAGCTCAACTAGCAAAACTCAAAGACCTTTCTATGAATTTTTGATGCGCTGTTCCTATCCAATAATATTGGCTATCTTTGATGGCCAACGCAAGTCGTGTTTGTCAGTCACTTTTTACCTTCCCTTGTTTAAAGGCACTTGCCGGTGAGCACTTTTTTAAATCACTGTCGGGAAACACGGACTTTCGGACCTCCCAACGCAATCGCAGACCGGTTTCTTTTTGGAATGATCATCAAGGGTTCAAGATTTTTGGCCATCGCATCTGTATTAATATCAGCACGCTCGAACGGTCGTAGGATATTGTTGCACAAAAGTGAACGAAGCGTAGGTTTCAAAACTGGAGTCGAGTTTTTCTGATTTTGCGCGATCGAATTTACCAGCGCTAGATAACCGTCCTGCGGACTTTCAAAGGAGAGAAAACGGACTTTTTCATTTTCATCGAGTTTTTCAGTGGAACTCAAACATGTTTGCGCATTCAGGGTAACTGAATTCTCGGTAGCATCCAAAATCAACGCAGAACATTGTTCATTTCCTACCGTAACTGCTGCTGAGCCTATTAGGATATAATCATTTGACAGAAAATTGTTATGTATATGATATTGCGCATCCTAGAGCTTAATTCCAGTTACGTTAATCACATATTCGCATGTGGTTTAAGTTCCAAGTCTTTACTTCAGCACAAAACTCTACGCTGCTTATAGACTCGTAATCTCTAAATGTGAATCTCCGAAGGAGATTGTTCCATATCTGAAATCAATACACGCTTCTTTGCTTAGCCAAAATTCAGTACCAATGACAACTTGTGAGCGGCTATGCAGTATCGTTACTTACTACTACTGCTTATATTGACCGTTACGTTCCGTCAGGCATTTTAATTTCTAGGTTCCTAATCCCCTATACATCTAATAAATCACCGGTGGCGCTTTCTATGTTCGATTCGCAATTACCAATTATCTTCTTCCTTGCACTTCTTTGAATTGAGGAGACACTTGCTCCAGTATCGACCAGTGCCTTTCTAGTAGCACCATTAGTACTAGTAGGTGCACAATTGGCCTCTCTAGCATCCTACTCTCCGCATACTGTACATTCCACTCTCCGCTGACTGTGCAATATTCTGACTTGAGTTTCTTTGTAGGACAAGCGTGAGAACTTTTCTTTGTCAACTGCCACAGAATCAACACATGTAATCCACTCTGGTTTTACGAGAGCACTTTTTGACTTTGATTCGATCACTATCTCCTTATTAAGTTTAGCAAGATCATACGTTGAGCTTATATCAAAGATGTGGAATTTACACAGGACTCATCGCGCACAGCGGGAAAAGTTAATAAAGTAAACACTGCAATTACACACAGCTTCCTTATCATTTCCATTAGCGACATGGTGAACGAGAATCCTACATTCATATTTAATGAATGACTCTTTATTTAAAATTACAGCAGAAGTAGTACGGGATCGCTGACACTCAGGCCTTAACATGACAGCACTTGTCAAACGTAACGTTTCTTTGAACCCAGCGCAACTTCATTTGTAATATTCGCGCTTCTTTCAGCAGTTCCGAGACAAATGTTCCAGCTTATAACACACCCAACATCTTACGGATACGTTCATTAAATTTCAAATTCTAAGAACTCGGCTTTCGCTCGTGGTTGCGCTGGGCAAAGAGGTTGTGGGTAATTTCTAGACGTCGCACAAGCTCCTTGTTGCAGCCCTGGTCCCCGTGAGGGCCTCTCTGTGGTTCATGTTTGCGCTGTTTTGCGGGCGGTTTGGAAAATGGCGCTGATAATTTCCCTGATGATCAGAATAATTGCCAGACGCAGTGTCGCTGGCCGTGTACCTTGAATATGACATCTTCTGTTGAGTGCCTCTGCCCGTACGCAAATCTCGTGGTCGTTGCCCTCTCAACGTTCTTGTGCGCTGTTTTTTTTGCTGGATCCGCCACTAATGAGAGAGCTACGCTCTCGCTATTATCTTCTCTCTGCATACAGACTTCTTTCTGCTAACGCAGCGCGTCAGTAGTTGACGACGACTATGAGCTTAACGACATGTTGCTGCCCCTTTTCACTAACGTTTGTTCGCATGTCTTCTTTGAAAATGAATGTGCTGCGACGAAATAATATATGAATTATTTCACAAGTTCGGCTGGGTGAACATTCATCAACCTCATTACGGTAGCAGGGCCTGTTTCTATACTCATCAATGGTTTTTATTAGTCCTTCTTGTGAGACTTTCACCAAATTTTTCCCCTTCATTGGTGATTCTCACTTGATTCGTTGCTGCACGCGCTGCTACGACGACGGACGCAGTTCCTTTATTTAGATATCGTTCCCGGATAGCGGTGTACATGTCATCATATGGCATAGTGTTAACAGCCGCATCTTCCAACAGTGCCCGGGATCACCAAACGCTCACTGCCGCAATTTTTGTTCGTATAGTGTAAGAGCTTGTGAATGCGAACTGCATCGTCGATAATTCCCTCAGTTTTGAAGAATGCATCCAAAAAGCGAAACCATTGATCGAGGGATACCGGATAAAAACGGTGGATCCCAATTTTCAGGCCTTATTTTGAAGAACGGTATCTCTGCTGGTGACGGGATGGTCAGCATCAGGCGTCTTGCGTTGTGTGCTGACGCAGCAGTCTCACCAGCACCGCTTGCACCATGGTCATCTGCCTCAGTACCAGCATTCTCGCTGTTGCTCGACTTCTAAAGTCAATTGACTGATCGCATCCTGGAATTCTGATTACACGTCTAGCACGGGCTTCAATGGCTGCGACGTTGCCCAACAACTGTCGTTCAGTCGGGGAAAGATCTTCTTGCGAGGACTCTTCTGAGCGTCCAGACATCTTATTGTCTTCCCCTTTCTTCAGGCCCTTCTGGCCGACTAGTAGCTGCACTACCTTTCATAACCCAGACAGGATCACAATTAAGAATAGGTCAAACTGACGTGTATCCGAGTGCCAGTGTCACGTCGCTCTGTTGACTTACATCGCTCCGGGTTCGGTGGTCTCCTCCTGAGGTATAGGTTCATTGTCCGCAGCTGCGCGCAGGGATTATTTGAGTACTTTTGGCAAGCGAGGGAAAAGGTCGTTTGGAATTTCGTAGGGATTTATTTACAAGGATAACGGGAGATATAGTTCAATAATGTAAACTCGGCCTGCAAGCGTTGAACTCGCGACAGTGAGTCAAGTTGTAAGGGTTGCAGGTCTGGACAAGATGGGGCCCGCTAAAAGGAGACCTTGTTTCAGTTGCGTCTCGGATCTTAATAACTTAATTTAAGCAGTTTCTCTAGCCACGAATTTTACAGGCGATGCAGATCGAACTGATTACTACTCGGATAGGTCACGAAATCGCGAAATCGCTGACATTTGTATTCCTAAGGAAGGTATCCGTTGCCGGGGATAAATAGTCCCCGGATATTACGGAGCTCCTCAGGTTCACACGAATAAAACGAATGCCTGGGTGATATTTTCCTTCTAGCGCATTCATAGGCGCTCTTCAGACCTCATGACTGCGCTAGAACAAATTATTTTGTCAGGGAATTAACAATAATTTTTGCACACCAGCAAAACAAACGATAAGCAAAGGATAAACAAACGAAAAGCAGAGGATAAACAAAGGATGAATAAATGAAAAACAGGGAATAAACAAACAAAAGATAAGCAGGAGTAAAACAAGGGATAAACACAAAGGAATATTCTAAAGGCGACGCACGCTTCAATACAGCACGTACAGGTGCCCCACAAAAAAGAAGACCCTTTATGTGACCTGCTAATATTTCCTCTGACCATACGCCATGGTACTCTTTTTTGTAGGAATGTCGGAAGTTTACTTTGGAAAGTGTGGAAGATTTAACCCCTCCCAAGGCAAGTTTTTTGGCTCAAAACGTAAAATTTTCAGACGACTTTATTTGCTCGAGATGGAGGGATACACCCAAGTGTGGTCTGTTTGTGCCGAGAGGGGTTACGAAAAATCGAGTAAACTCCTGTCATGTTTTGTTTTATGGAGCATTTAAGGTGTTGAAAGTTGAAATATTTGAGTTGGGTACAAACGAGTTTGCTCGTCTTGCTGTGCGTCAGGGAAACATAAAAAGTAACGATAACATGTGTTTGGCAAAATATGAAAAAAAGAATTCAAGAATGCGTATGTTCGGTAAATTGGAACCATATAAGTAAACAATCAAAATATGAAGAGGAGTACATCATGAACTTGTAACCCATTTTTTATAATGAGCAACAAATAAATAGTTCGAGCAATTTCTTCTTTCATTTTAAATCATAATTAAAAAAATACTTTTTACGTGCTCCTGGATTTCCGATTACGTGAATCGAAATGCAAAAACCGAAGGAAATATTTCTTGACGACTTGATGCTCTAATAGAAAAAAGGAAACTTGCAATCAAAATAGAGACCATTGAAACATTCAATTTGCTTTTTAAATATTTGCTTTGACTCAGAAGGCTATCATTTTTACGACTCTTTATGAACCTTCGTCCATATGCACAATTCATTGCCAGGCGCTCATAAGTTGCGTGGAAAACTTTATAGTTTGCGTAAAATCAGCCACTCATAAAGCTTTGTCTTTGTTGACATAAAATTATTATAAATTTAACTTGACAGAGGCTTATATTTGGGAATTCACTCGAAAATAAACACATTTTCCTAGCAAAACATGCTACATTGTTTGGGTGTTCAAATTAAAGGCAACGATATTGGGCAAATACATTAAAAACAGCGATTGTTGTTAGCGCTTTGTATTTTATTTTACTCAGTCCGGCATTCTATTTTGCTATCAATAAACTTATCAGGTTGTGATACAATCAATAACGCTAGCTTGAAGCGAATATATAAAAGGCATGCGGTATGCAAACTAAACAAATTATTTACAATCAAAAAGCACCATGTTGATTAATGAGTATATTTTTCAATAACTTTAACCCTGTTAGCCGAGGTGGGTCTACAGAGCGTTCTGCTTGATTATGCATGCACGTTTAATTAAATGAAATATTTAAATAATTTTGCATTATAAGGTCGTGTACAATATTGCATACTAACTTTAATATCATACGAAGTTTGTAAACAACCTGGTGTAGAATCTTCAATGCCCTCGCCTGAGTGGGGAGTCCCATCAAAAGACCTCCATTGAGCGAATCAAAGAGAACGAAATGGGTTGAATGGACACAGAATTAAACGAAAGTCAATTTGAGCAATGCAATTTTCACAGATGAGTCCTGCGCGGGGCTGGATGGACCTGATGGGTAGTGATCTAGTTGGCTGTGGAGTGGTCGTTTGGCAGGAATGCACATTTGACAAGGTGGGCAGGTATCCAAGGTGGGCAGGTATCTAAGGTGGGCAGGTATCCAAGGTGCGCAGGTATTCAAGGAAACGAATTATTTGGCCCCTACAAACTACCAAGAGAATTGAAACTGAGTTCACATTATTATTGTAAGCTCTTGAAGGGCGGTTTTTTTTCGCAACCTTTATGATCAACATACTATGAATAAAGATTTTTGATAGTTCAAATTGTATAACACACCAGCCCACAGATCAAACAATACAACCAAATAGCTGTTAGACCGTGGATTCAAAACGCAGAATTTAATGGTGTGGCCTCCAATCAGTCCCGATTTGAATACCTTACAATATTTGTTGCCTATTGTCATGAAGAGAATTTATGCTGATGACAAGCTATATTTTTGCTTAGGAGTCCAGTGAAAGCAATTGAAAGTACCTGTCGATCAATTAAACGATTAGAAATAACACAATTGATATCAGCAGTTACAAGACATCTCATTAAGGTACTGAAGAATGGAAGAAACCATGCTCGCTCCTAGCGTGCATCGAAAGTCTTAGTTGTTTTTTCATTCGATTATATCTTGTAGTATTCAGTACTTTAGTTCAGAAATGTGGAATTCCATCGATAATATAAGAAATGCAAATGTTATTCTAATTTTTCCGAACCCACGCATAGTCAACGTATACTTTAAATTAAGATATGCATGCATAGACCATTAAAAACGGTAAATTTTGTTTCACATGTTTACTAAATAGAGAACAAAAAATATATATATATATATATATACATAAATATATATGTAGAACAAAACATTACCCAAAATTTGCATTGCATAATCAAGCAGAACGTACTGCATTAGCCATCAATAAACTAAGGTTATTCCTTGATAAATTTTGCCCAAATTTTCAGAAAGTAGTCCAAAGTCAGTCATCTACATACATCAGAAATATAATTTTAAGGAGAAGTATTTCCCAGGTGGGGAAATAAATGCGATTTCGTAAAAGGTACAGTTCCCTAGAATTTTGTGTCACATTTGCACAACACGTTTAAGTTATTTTGGTAGAATAGCGTAGAGGCGGTGTAATATCAACACGGCATCTATTGCCATTATCTTCAGTTACCGTCGTTCCCTTCTGGTAGCAATGCCATCAAGTGCGCATTAAAGTGAGTCACACCATGTCTTTCAAACACCACAATACGACGCAAAAAATGTTAGTTTGGTGCGTGAAATTAATGCTGTGTGTATTAAGTGTGAAAAATGTTCATCCATTGATGTGTTCATAGTTCAAACGCTTGGAATTGATTCGTTTTTTATGTTAGAATTTTACACCGCGCACGAAAAGCTTGAATTCTTAAAGAAGTTGTACCCAAAAGAATGGATATCAGGTCACTATAGAATATGAAGCGATATCTCATAGTTCTAAAGAACATAACGTGATTGAAAAGAAGTGGCTGTGTTTTTTGACTAGTAAAATTAGGTCAATCATACCAATATGTCAAAGACTCTTTCTTTCTGCACTTTCGTTGTTAGAGTCATATCAAACACATCACGATGTGCATATCATTAATTTTATTTGAGAGAAAAAGAAATAATTCAAACCCTGGTTGGAAGTCCACAATACGGTAGTCGTTGATATCTCAGTTCCAGAAGAAGTCCGAAAAAGGTTTAACTTTAATGATTCATCTGCTGATCACCACCGTGTCTGCGCTCTCAAAGATATCAAGGGATATCAGATTCTTAATCGATGTAATGTGTGAATACATGAATATTTGTTCGCGTGTCTGTAAAGCAACACGCAGTAGATCGAAGTGATTGTTCTATTTTTTTCCCTTTGAGTTTTTCATCTAGTTCATGTAAACCAAACCTATTGAGTTTTTTAATTTTCTCATTGCTCTCAGGTGCCGAAAAAGAGTTTTGCGAGATGATTTCGGTTCTGATAGGAGTTTTAGGAAAGTAGTTTTCGGGTTTTGTTCAATCAGTGTATTGAATTGATCACGTATGATAACAATACAATACAGTTGCTCTTTTTTATTCGCGGGTATCTAGTTTCCATGTCGTTTTTTCTGAATTTTTGATTTCCCCCAAAAAAGTCGAAGCCTTTTATGTGCAGCGTTGAATTGAGCGATGCCGTTATAGCGAGCTGTTTGCGTGGGCTGAAGTGCTTCAGAGGCAGGATGGTCCAGTTGGAACTATCACGCTAAAAGAATTCGAAATTGTTTCATTCCAATCATTTTATGACTTAGAGGCAACAGGTACACATGGAAAGAGCTATCGTGAGAGAAAAGAGTTGGGCAAAACGTGAGCGTTTCTAAAAATCATTAAATCAACTCTTCGGACTACTAGACCAAAAACCACATAAATAAAATGTATTGTATTATAGAAACAGCTACATAATTTATTCTTACTGCGAAATTTTGAGTTGTTACGCCCAGCTAAATTAATTTATGAAATTATCTGCTATCTCGTAATTTAACCGTAATTTAACCGAGTCATAAAAATTATGACTCCAAAGAGCAAAATTTAAACAATGATAGCATCAGTTAACCGTGTTTTTTATTTCACAGAAGGAATTATAAAGAGTGACACATAAGTTAATGAATACTTCCCCCTAAATTAGAATTATGAGCCTTTGGCTCGCAAAACATTCGGTAACGGTCAATGCATGCTGTATGGTAATGCAAGGAATGATATTAAAATTTCCTTGCGGGGCATAGAAAGCTGATTCTAGAACAATTGGGGACTTGACACGCAAACTTAATTCTAAATCGGAAAGCCATTCATAGTTGGGAACTTACTCTCTTTTCTGTATATATCTTTAACATTACCCAAAGTGAATGTTGGCCCAGAAGTTTTAGGCAATATTAATCTATATCTGCATTAATAAAAATATTAGTGATCATTTGTTTTCTGAATCTTAAATCTGTGAAAGTTCTTCGCCTATCGCTATGAAGTTTTGGCACAACATTTCTTTTGAACAGATGCTTGTTTTTATGCATATGCATTTGAAAACTTTTTTATAGAGGCTTTTTGAAAACTCTTTATATATGCTTTTAAAAACTTTTTATTCATGGTTTTTGAAACCTTTTTGATACATGCTTTTTGAAAACTTTTCTATATGGTTTTTGAGAACTTTTTCATATACATTTTGTGGAAACCGCAGCCAAGCCACAGCAACGTGCGTACAGCTAGTTTGCCAATAAAATAAAGCTAAGATTGTTAGGATATTGAAATTTGTTTTATTCGAAAGAAAAAAACGTTTGTATGATTCATTAATTCTATGTTTTGAAAACAATGTCCTCCAAATGAAGGCCATGGTTCTTTGATAACTTTTTTTTTAACGTCCGTGTAAATATTCTAAATCGTGGTTTATCATTTACATTGCCAGGGTCCGTATAATTTCGATGAAGAGATTTAATTGTATTTGTAGAAGGTCTAGTTTCTGCTCTGGAATTGATTCGGTAATCAGTTTGCACTTCTGCTACACATTTACATGATCATTGTGTACACTTGCACAATCCTTATTCCTTCTTCTTTGCTGCAGCCAAACATGAAGAAAATTAAGGTTTTCAAACCTAACACAGAAATAAGTTTTCTAGTTAATGAGCAAATAGGATATTAATTTTTATGGTATCAAAAAAGCGTTTTACTTTCGAATAAAACAAGCTTCAACATCTAAGCGTTCATAATTTTTGTTTCATTGGCGAATTAAAAGGGTCGGTCACTTCTAAACACACCCTTGTAGTCCGGAAATTCATTTTTTGTAAAATTTAAGTCTGTGCTATAGAAAGTTTCACAAATACCAAATCAAACTTTGATGTTCGATTAAAGGATGGACACGTTGATAACTATAGAGCCTACAAAAATACAATGAAGTTAACGAAAACTATAATAATTAAAATTATTAAAACAAGAGAGCTGGACGAGGTGCAAGAACGCTTCAAACAATCCTTGCTGTCGAGTTGCTTAAAATACGTGAAAAATTTCTCTGCATGAACCTGACAAACTATATTTCCTGGGATCACTCGAGCTGAGCGTCAGCTGAAAATTTCCATCACGATTTTCCGGATTTTTTTGAGTGAGTAGACCTGCAGCAATTTGGCCGAGCTGCCTAATTAACATTTCATCAAGCCCTCGCTGAGCTGAGGGACTTCAGAGGCCTCGAAGACAAGGAAAGATTGGACCTACCCGAGCATTTAAAATGAAGTTGCAAGGAGTTTCAGACCTTGTCAACGCGACCGCGAGTACGGCTCAGTGAGCTTAAATTGACCACTTATTCAGATGTGTAATTCGTCAAGGAAGAGTGGTACGACATTGGCACAAGCCTTTATTCATGTTAATATGGAATTTTTGTTTCGAACGTAATTGGTCGTTTCTCTTAGGTGTTTGATTTTGGTGAAATTACCTTCTGTGATTAGGCGTTGGAGTATGTATTCGGATACTAAGAAATTAAACTTCAGAACACCTGCGAGAGCAGAAGGTACTTGCGAAACATAGTTCACTTAGTAAATTTATTAAACACGTTTAAACTTTTAACTGACATCGATGCTCAAAATCTAATTAAAATTCTTAAGAATACTCTAATTTTTTTTTTACTTAGTGAGGAGATGAATCTGTAGTCCTAGTATACAAAGTTACCAACTCGCTTCGAGCAATATTCCACGAGAGCAAAACTGAACCAAAAATGCCCAGTTCAGTAAACGAATTTCTGTGGAGCTTTGAGGGCTCATAAAGTTAATGAAGAATTTTCAGTTACTCCTCGCTAATAGGGGCCTCATTTCGGATGCTGATGCAGAGTGGCCTGCGCGAGCTTTGCCTCGAAATTATTTTGAAACATGGGAACGTTTTCAGGTGAGCTGCCTCTTATTTTTCCAGGCCATCGCCACTCATGCATTATGAGTCGTGAGCAGCAGCTGTGGGTGAGCCAATTTTGCCCAGACGCCGATGACAGCAGAGGCAGAGGAATGTTTTTGAACGCAGCTTAGTTTTCAACGGAAACTTTTGTGTAAAATGAATTCAAGAGGAGTCTATTCGATGAAGTCCACCTCGTAAATATAGTGTTTTTATCGGCAACACGAATTGTTATAACTGATTCTTGAATTTTGGTAGCACTCCGCATTGTTACCTTGTTGGGTCAATAATGAAGCATAAATAAAATTGAGGGTACGGTGCAGAGGAACTATAAGCACTGTTATTAACTTCCAATAGTTTTTCGCTGATTACATATCTACTCAAATGAAATATAAGCTCAGAAACAATTCAATTCAATGTACAACTACACCATCATCATAATCAATTATTCAAGACTGCTCTAGTGCTGCAAATAAGAAACCAATTGCAAATAAACCTTTAATGAATTCAATATTTGTTCATCTTATTGGAAGCAGAAAGGCTCTGCTTTTTATTTAATATGAGTGGCTGCAGCATTAGAGAAGGAACAACTCTTCTGTGATTGCACAGGAAAGTTCTTGGAGCTGTACAAATTTATTCTTATTCATGAAGTCTGGTCAACGCACGTCAATGTAAATTTTTTGTTCCATGATAATTGTCACAAATGAAACAAAATGTAACACGTAAAATGTGACACGAATTGCAAGACTCCGAAGTTGAACAACGTAGTACATTTTTGGTGTGGAATAGTTTGAATGAAATTTTTCATTTGATTACAGTGCAATTTTCTATTTTACTGCATATTTATGTTCATGACGTTCATACTCACAAAGCTTGCAGCACCACAATCATGCTTTTTCGATTTTGAACAAATTTCGCGGACATATTTGACAATATTATCTGGTGCATTTCTCGATTAAATTCAAATCGAGCACTCATAATTTCCGGAAATAGGTTATTTATTTCAGCCATTTTAATACGTGTCCTGGCTAGTTAGGATAACGATATTTGAGAGCATCAATTCTCTACCTAATAATGCCGTTAGATAAAATTATCACCATTCCATCACATTAGCTTGTTTACCCATAAAAGCCTACTATTAAAGGAATTTTAATTCAAACAATAGGCTTGAAAGAAATCATTCCTTTAGAAATTAATTGAAAACAACTGACCTCTTTGAAAAATATAACTATTCAAACGCATATTATTTTAAGGATTGAATCATGCTACGTTAACAAAATATTCACAACTACTTGTTACTCATGAGTTCCATGAGTTATGTGGACCCCTGATCTGTGTTTAAAGTAGCAATAAGAGAGCTATTTGTGAGGTGATCCACACTATGAAAGATGCCTCATCGTTCATAAATGCACTTGTAGCTCTGGATATTGAATTCCCTTCATTACTGTGTTCCAACACAAACTTTTGACAGCAAATAACACGGCGGGGAGGCACCCTCCCTGCAATATTGACCAAGGCGCCCGAAGGGGGCGCGGTGGAGCCATGACGAGATGTTAGTCCTAACTCCTGTGCCTCCGTGACTGACTTACCAGAACACGCCATCAATGGAATTTTAAGTCTGAATAAAAAAGTTGGATCGAGTTCTTTTAGAGCTTAATATTGTTAGTGGATTCGTGTAAAATGTTAAGTAAGTTAATGCGAGATCGTTTTTTTTACTACTGTTAAAAGTCTTGGATGTGCACCGGTGTGACCAGAGCAATGAAATTTAACTTATTTTAGTTAAGATCTGGAAAAATTTGCCCATTTGTATGGTTTCATGTCGGATGTTTGTCGGGAAAATAATGCAGGATGAATAATGTAAATATTAATGAACATCCAATTCGTACTTCGAAAAATGTGGTTCGTGAAATTTTAAGCCACAGAAGAAAATCAGTGACCACGAAATTTTATGGCGTTCATTATAGTGATTGTGTATATAAATCCTAGTGAACACACCAGTTAATAAGATACAAAATATTATCTACGATGGCTTATGAATTACCTTAGAAAAAATACACAGCCTTACAACTTCATGATTTGAATACTGGGAGGAAATAATATAAATTCGAAGCGAATGCCGGGAAATTTTTGCTTTCAGTTTTAAGCATTTGAGATAACTATAAAGATAATTACCTAATTTTCAACATTGGATTCTGAACCGTCTCGATCTAAATGAATTTGTGCTTCAACTTTATTTATACATGAACAACGTACAATGAAATCCCTTCTGGAGCACACAGACATCATTCAAAGTCCGTGTGAGTTTTTACTTCTCATGAATGAGGAGAACTAACGCGTTCTCCGTGTGTTTGCATAATTTTCCAAGACCAAATTAGCTTCAAGCCCAGTGCTGTTGAGTTAGAATTGCTCAAGGATAACCTTATTTCAGAGTTTTCTTAATAATGAGCTAAAGCTCACGAATCTTCAGAAAGTTAATTCAATTCATTCTTTTGGTTTAGTTTTCAGTCCTGTATTATCATTTGGTACTGAACTCACAATTTAATTCAGTTTATTGACTTAAAATTGAATTTGGTATTTGGTTCAATTTGATGAGATTATCGGCCAGGAGTGGTAGGACGTCTCTAGCAAACACTCTTTCATTCCATTCTTTCATTTTGCTCGTCTCTTTCATAAAAAATAATTTGGAAGCAATCGCGCAATTTTATGATCATCCGTGAATGTTTAGTTTAGAAATACCTCTTTGGAGGACTACATATTTTACCACACGTTATTTAAAAAAAACTATTTGAAAAGAAAGAAAATCCAATTAATTTGAAACAAACAGGTCAGGAAATGCGTGGTGTCTCCCAGAGTCTCATAACAACAAGCGAGGGTCCAGCAATGAAAGGGATTTTTCGTTTGATCAATGGTGCTTCGAAATAATCAAACGCCATTCGCACAAATCCAAAAACTTCAGTAATCTTGAATTTTAACTCTGTGCTTTTCTTCTGCTTGATTGATATGAATAATTCTTGATCGCACTTCAGAATTCAAGGGAAGGTTTTCTGCACTGTTTTTGCACGCGGAGAAATGTGGAACCGACGTTGGTTACTAAGTTTTATTTTAACTTCGAATACAATGCTAAATCTTTAAAGATAAATCCACAGCCGTTCAAATTGCAGTGCGAGAGAAAAGTCGAAAATTGAAAGTTGACGCACTCCTTTATCGCAGTTTTTGTTCGCTTGAATCAGAGCTGAGAAGGGTCCAGATTCGGGTTATGAACTCTCTTTTTTCCCGGCTAAAATTAGCCATTCGATTGCTGAAACGCATTTTTTCGCAATATCGCTCACGAAATGAATAACTCCAATTGATTGTGGGAAGAAAAGTGGGCAGCTATACTCAATAAATATACTAAACACGTTTTTGATGCATTTCGAGGCCAAATTTGATTTGTTTAAAATTTTAAAACAAAGTTTTCTGTGCGTCCGATGTTACGGTTCGGGCTTACTGCAAGTGTGATGGCGTAATTGGTAGGTTCATAGCTCTCTTACATCAGCACAGGTCGCACGACGGCGCTGCTCTACAAACTTTATTTGGTTGGCAAAATGTGCATCTGACCAGGTTTCGTATTATAGGAATGCAAGCTGAAAGCAATTCTTCACTGCAAATATCCATGGTACGAAGAAGTGCGAATGGCTGCACCGAATGGAGCTTAAAGTGAGAATCTTCCAATGGACAATCGAAGCATCTAAGCTATATATAGACCAGCTTGAGTATCAACAAAAATGTCTAGAAGTAGTATAGTATTCATGGAAGAATGAAATCATTGGGAGTTACATGAATTCGCAGCAGCCAGAATGTTCTCATTGCTTTGACTTGTTAGAATGCTGAAATGTTTCTCACTCTTGCCTAAATTTGCTTTTGATGAACTACAAACACGTTTTAGGCACACGATATACATGTAAATAACTGTGTTGAAAAAAATAAGTTTTCTGCAAATATTACAGTAATTTGTTAGACTATCCAAACGTCTTAGGCACTGCTATAAACTTGCTTTAGAATTTTCAAATATTTTAGGGCATTTCATAAAAGAAAACGTATCAGAACACTGGAAAACGTTAGAGCCGCGTGACCGTGATATTCGTTTGACATGCGTTCGAATTGTAAAATTTTAGTTGAATCAACAATGGAATTAACTGCATTCGAATGTTCAACTGATTAAGACACTGTTTAAATAATTTTGTGAAATGTTCAAGTGTTTTTTGTGAATTCCTGCTCGCTCTTTAATAAGGACTAATTAGCTTTAGTCGCTCATCAGCAAGTTAAAAGCGTGCACACAAACATCAAATGACATGTCCAACACGGGCTACCTCTCCTCACATGCCAGGTGTGGTCGAGGGCTCACGGGTACGGAGGTGCAAATTATGAAGGAACAATTAAGGTCTGGCGGCCTCGATTCTTCGCTGGAAGAAAAACAAACTTTCTTTGGTACCTTGTGTAAAGACATTCTAAAGACATTGTATGCCACATGTATGCATAAATTTGATACGTCGCCCAAAGACAGACATATTTACTATTTATATCGGTGCCGTATTTTTGTACCAGACTGAAATGGGTCGACTAACTGAATGTGAGATTTTCAACTAATATAGGGCAACAGTTATTTTTCTCTTCGGTATAATTCGATTTACCTTTGAATACCTGCTAATGAACATTTCAATATACTTCCAAAACCAAGCACACATAATCAAATGAAAGAAACTAAATACCAGTAGTTCATATGAGAAAACTTTCACCTATTTTCATTTCCCATGTCTGTATATACAGCGAAAACTATTGATGTAGCTGCTTTCAAAGCCGAGCAATCACTCGTTTAGATCTGTCCAAGTTCGAAGTAGACCGTTAACATTACATTCTTTATCCAATAAGCGCCGAGTCAATTGGAGTCTTTCAAATAAACTATTGAAACCTTTGCTTCAATTTAGACTGCTTTATTACCTGACGCAGTGTACACCAAAGATCCAATAACTTCTTTTTAAGCCCACCGAGGCCATTTCGCTCTCTTGCCACCAGATAATTTCCAAGAAATTTATAGGCTCGGAGCCGGAAGCGAAAAGAGCGTTACTGATAGATTGCGTGGCACTGAGAGCCGAAGTATTTTAAAATATTGGCAATAAAGCTCTCGCTAAGTTTTTATTTGTCTTCCTGAGATATTGAAGAGATTATTAGAAACCTCGCGAAAAAAATGAGCGTGATAAAAAAATTTGATACTGACTTAACCTTTTCTTTCATATCGTATCATATACGATGTCTTCCACATGAACTTATCTTAATTTTGCAATATGAATATGGAATATGTTTGTCCGTGTTCATGGGTAGTAAACCACATCTTTCTGATCCAATCGAGTTTTCACCGAGGGAGATGAAATATTAGATATTTTTTTATAAATGAATAAAACTAAATACTGTAAAAAATATATTTTAAATTAATAAGCATAAATAATTCAGATGAGAGAGGATCAACTTTACGTCGTATCATGGCAATAATTTCTTCTAATATCAAACCGAGGAAAGTAAAACAACATAAGTAAATTGACAGAGAAATTTTTGGCGACAAATGTAACCACAAAAGTTACATAGGCTAAAAATTACTGGTACAGAATTTTCAACATTATATGAAAGAACATTTTTAATTATAGTTACTTTTTGGACTAGATAAGCTCCATGATTTCTATGCATCTTATTGATAATTTTCATTAGCTGTAATTTTGAGAGAATGGAAACGTTACTGAAAACCTGGTTTGGAAGGTTAAAAAAAACTAAAGACGGGCCTAAATGGAAGTGGAAAAGGTTCCTAAAAGTTAGTCTTACAAACTGTATACTTTTAGAGGGAAATCTTCGGTTAAGGTACTCAAATGTTAGTTTTGAAATTCAATTCTTTTAAGGGGAAAATTTCTGTTAGGATACTTAAATAATGGCCCTAAAATCCGTATACTTTTTTAAGCAGAATTCCTGTTAAGGTACTTAAATGCTGGTTTTAAAATCCGTATACTTTTTTGGCAGAATTTTTTTTGAGGTACTCAAATGCTGGTTTTAAAACCCGTATACTTTCGTAGGGAAAATAACTTTTGAGGTACTTAAATACTGGTTTTAAAATCCGTATACTTTTGTTGGTAAAATTTCTCTTGAGGTACTTAAATGTTGATTTTAAAATTCGTTTAGTTTGTTTACATGTCAAACTACAATGCTTTTGTATATTAACGGTGCAAGTAGAAGAAGTAGTAGTAGTAGTAGTAGTAGTAGTAGTAGTAGTAGTAGTAATAGTAGTTGTTGTAATAGCAGTAGATAAAGTGCTTCTAGCGCTTCAGTATTGTCGGTGCAAGCATTCACAGGAAACAAGTAGTAAAGCATTCTTAATTATCTATTTTTGCTGAGAATCTCCTCCAGGATTTCGAGTCAGTTCTAAAGCTTCTGCGCTTAAAAAACACTGAAAAAATGATACGGAAACGAGGAACAATGGCAGCTGCTGCGGAGCTTCTCATTGCTGTCTACTTGATGTCTTTTGGTAAGTACCGTTGAATTTAAAGTGGATATTTACGTGATGCTTCTACCATAAGGCTGCTACATAATATAATATGAGTATTTTTGAGAGAAGATAGTGTCGCACACTGTAGATTGTTTCATCTAATCTCAGTTGAATTTCACACTCTTTGTCCAACAATGCTCAGTTTAATGTTCATTATTTGGTGAACTTATCAAGATGAATGAACAAGTTTTAAAAATGAGTGCAAAGGATCACCTGAAAACAAAAGTGCATGGTAATCTACACTAGACACTTTCACACGAACGTTAAAGTACGATACACTAACTCTTTATTTGCCAAAATTTTATACGATTGACTTGGAATGTCCTTGTACATGTTCTTGTATTTGCTTTGCACGTAAATTTTTTGCAGTGTAATTATGTAAAAAATAGTATTGTCTCGTAAAACATGTGTCGTTGTTACTCCTTTTGAGGCTTTTCCCGAAGTTTGGGGATACTTTTCTTAAAAAACTGAGCGTTTTACCACAATACTTCTCTTAAAACATGCTATGGTTCGAAGACGACTCTCACTCTTTTGGGTATGGTCTAGTGTGCTGAATAAATACTTTCTAAGAACTAGTTTACGCTCTCAAAGTTAATAGCTCATAACGAACTTTATCAGTATGACCTACCGTAAAAAGGGGAAAAGTTCAAATTTCCCCTCGGGCTATAATTTTTCAAACAAAACTCTCTTGTAACGCAAAGTTTCGAAGAAATTTCAAATCTAAATCTCAAGTGCGTGAAGAAAAGCTGCATGTATGCTGATATTTATTTTCAACGACTGAGCAGCTACGAAAAATACGGAGTCAATACTCTTCACTATCTGAAACTTTGCTAACTTTACTGAAACTCCACTGCAAAAACTTTACTCTGTCTGCAATCCCATAATTACTGTATCTCATTGCAGTTTGGTCACTTGTGTCGAAGATTTAGCGTAATTTTACCACTACAGAAAGTGTATGAGAACAAAATCTAGATTCTGAAGCAACATCGAAGTGGTTGAGCCCGTACTTCTCAACAGCAATGTTTAAAACATTTTTCTGTATTAGAAAAGTAATTTATTTTTAAACTTAAAAAATATCTTAGTTGCAGATTCATTATTAGAATTTAAAGAATTATTATTGCAAATCTTAACTGAAGCTGAGCGTTTCTATTCAATGCGCTTGTCCACGTAAAAAATTAAAACATTCAAGTTTTCATGAAGTTTCGTTTCCATATTTTGACATCTTGTATTTTTTCAATTCCACGTATGGATTGTGACCAACGCGTGCCATTGAAGCTGATGAACTGGGAGCTAAATATGGTCTACGACACTCAAAGGCTTCGCTTCGCAAAATATAGAGTTATTCCTCACTTTTCCTGAGTTAAGCCGAGTTGAAGGCTTCCAAAGGTCGATTAGGAATAACTTGCGGTCCACGATGCATAGTGCTCAGCTCTGGCAGGTCATTTGCTTGCAGTGGTCGGCTGTTTTAATTTGAGTGGCCCAAATGTACTGAACGATGCCACCCAAACCGAGTTTGCATTAACAAACATTGTTTTGGAAGTCATTCTTGGATACGTGCGGTATGTTTTCGTGTTCAATGGCTGTTTTAATTGAGACTTTTCATATTGTTCATGCAGGTTCATTATGAGAATTTAAGGAATTATTATTGCGAATCATGACTGGAGTTTAGCGTTTCTATTCATTGTGTTTCTCCCGTTGAAAAAGTTCGCAGACAGAATTATTAACACGATATATTTTCTGGCTGAAATGGAATATTTAACAATCCCCGCGTGGGAATTACTCGTCGATGACTATATGGCAATATTTAATGCACTCAAACACAATATCATTGAAGAAACCCCCCGAAACTTACATAAAATCAAATATGGAAACTCGTCTTTCATTGGTTAATGCAACTTGTTTAAGCATTTGAGATAAGAATAGTACCTGTTTACTAGTGTCTCGTGTTTCCAGAAGCATGTTGCCTCTATGGGGTTGGGTTGAACTAAATCCTGCCTTCATTCTCACGATTGAAAGTTTGCCAATAACATCGAGTGGAATTAGAGTGGCTTATCAGTATTTCCACTAGATGGATTTCATGTCATCTTCCGGTACTGGGATTTGAATTGGCTGCTAAACTAAATCTGGCAAACATCTGCCAGCTAAATGGCTACATCAGCCATACTCCGATATTGGGAGGGAAGGCTGCTATAATATTCGAGTGTACTACTGCATGTATCGTTTGAATCATACTTTCTGATTATTATGTTATTTGTTTACTCTTTAAACGAATTAAATTATTAAGATGAAACCGGCATTGGTGAGGCATGTCAGATATTCATATCAACAAAGCCAGTAATTCAGTGTTTTAGTGCTTACGCTAAATGCACCCACCGAGCATTGGCCGACGATGTACTGAAAAAATGTGTCGATATATTGACACTATAGTCAGCTGTTACAATATTAAATGCAATTAATTGTTTTGAATACGTATTCCTTCTTCTATTTTTAATTGTTTCCTGAACGGCAAAAAACTTCTGCGGCCACTTACAGTAGATAATCGAATGAGAGACGTCGTCCACCAATGGGACGCTAAAATACTGTTCTCGTGCACGGCAAAGCGAGACCACTCATTGCTCAGCGGTGAAGCAAAATATCCACACTTTTCTCTCAATATTCTCCTAACGAGATCCTATAATTAGATCACGAAATTAACATTGAATATTAATTGGCATTCATGATTTTGCACTTGAGGAAACCTTAAAATTCTTGTAACATGATTCAGCGTAGGCAGATTTGCCATCCTGGAGCCGTAGCCATCGAAGTAGAAAAATCGATTGAGTTCATGAAAAGTAGCCACCGTTTCGATAGCAACCCATCTCTAGTAATACAATGTAGTTAAAAGTCTATTACAAATACAGCTCTCAAGGCAAGCTCAAGTTATAATTATAGAGCTTACTACTTAATTTGTATCATAATAAGAGCTCTCGCTATTGATTAATTTCCCGGATAGACTAGTTATAGCCAAAACAAAGTACTCCAATGGGTGAATAAGTGTTAAATATCGCGTTACTGGGCAAAGTTCAGTTACACGCAAATAATTCAACTGGCGCGTGATGGCCACAGGACAGATCCATACAGACCGCCTCTGATGAGACCAGTCCATGTTTTGTAGTCCAAAAAATCTGAAAAGGCTGCACAACTTTGTATTCATGCGAAGCAAATTGATTTAATCAGTCAGGAATAAAAGGCCACTCCACTCACGCATGCCATGTGGCATGCTGTGCCGAATAAAATTAGCATCGCTCGTAACTTTTGGTTTAGGCTTTAAATTTAAATTCTTAGTGGATATGGTGATTAATCAAATCTTACATTGATTTTTTCGTAGTAACATGTAGTGATTGATGTTCAGTTTCATTTCCACTTCTCATGAATGTCACTGTATTCAATTTAAGTGCGTCAATTGATCGCCATTTTGTCCTAATACATCATTGGATAATTGCTACTATTTTTTTAACGTCACTGGAACTCAGGAATGAGTGCCTGATGATAATATTTACCGGCCAATCGACGTGTGAAATATGTTTTTAATACGTTGACTCCGATTCTCCACACAGGTAAAATTACATGCCGATAAATATGTCTACTGTGATTTTAAAAAAGAAGGATTTTGGTTTCCCAAATTTGGTTACTCTATTAATCTTCTTTCTAATCAGAACTAGCTTATTCGATTGATGAACACAAATTTGAAGAAACTCGAAAATTTATATTTATACATGATAGTGCTTTAGTTACATTAGGTTAGGTTAGATGATCGCGTGTACCATAAATGACCCACTCCGGAGTCAGCGTGTTAAGATGTATGGCGGTGCTATATCACAGGACGGAAGGCTTTTAAGTGGCCGTAATGGAAGAACGGCAATTATTTTAGCTTATTCAATATTTTATAAATTTAATTGTTACATTCTTTACACAGCTTCAAAAATTTTGACAACGCAAAGTCAACTTCTTCCAAAAAATAATTTTTATCTCGGGAAATCTTCCTAACCATTTACAGGTCTCTCGTTACTAACTAGTAATATTTCTGCACTTTTCATAATTAACTTTATCTTTATACTGGAGTAACAAAAATAATTAAAAAGTGTTACTGCATTCGTCCCTAGTTTTCTGGAAGACAAAGAATTGAGTATCACTGACTCACAAGAACGAATTTCCACCCACAATGAAACAGAACTTTCCCTCAATTAAAACTAAAGAACGGGTAGAAATACTGCAAATTTCGAAAGTTTCCTGCCTAAATAAAGTGTGCTGAGCCTACAAGCAATGAGATCCTGAGGTAATTCTTACTTGACTGTGATTTAATTTTGACAGCGATTTAATTTCAGGTCTGTCGAATTCGAGAGGCTCGAATCTTTCTCATCGATTTTCATCATCTACTCCAAATGAAAAAAAAATGGCGGGTCATTTGCCTCATAAGTTTCGTTCAACTTTCGTTTAAGCATGAAAATCATATAATTCTGCAAGCCCAGGGAACAAACCTTACGGTTGTAATTCATGAGAGTACCTTGTGTTCAGTTGTATGGTCATCAAAAACTTGAAAAAACGGACACTGTAAATACATTTCAGTTTGTTAGCAGCTAATGACCGAAGCAAAATGCGATGAGAGAATTCAACTGAGGGAAATAATCGTTACTGCTGTTCTTGCTTAGTGGAACCGGGAACCGGTTTCGCTCCTAGCATCGATCTGCCTACGACCACACCGGAGCCAACCTCGACGACCCCAGACCCGGCGACGCTGCCGTATTTTCCGGATGCCCGTGACAACTCATCGCTCACAGTGACTGCTGGGCGCGCTGCCGTGCTGCCGTGCCGTGTGCTGCGCCTCGGCGACAGGATGGTGGGTGTCTTGATGGATGATTTGGTGGGTCTCTTGATGGATTATTTGGTGGGTGTCTTGATGTATTATTAGGTGGGACTCTTGGTGGATTATTTGATGACTCTTGGTGGATTATTTTGTGGGACTTTTAGTGGATTATTTGGTGGGACTCTTGGTGGATCATTTGGTGGGACTCTTGGTGGATCATTTGGTGGGAATTTTGGTGGATTATTTGGTGGGAGGTCACTTGATGAATTATATTGATGAGTTTCTTGATTTCGTTGGGGCTGAATGGTTATTCTCTTGATTGAACATTATGCTGGACGGGGCCATGAATCTTTTGTTGGATTATTATGCTGGGTCTCCTGAGGAATTTTTTTACTTTGTGACCCAGGGTGTTTGTGAGAATTTTTGTACTTTGTGACCCAGTTGCTTTGTGACCAATTTGTGAGAATTTTTTGCTGCGTGATCAAAAAACTCATCTCTCGATGAGTATTTGGGTGAGAAAAGATGGGGCGTGGTGTGTTTATTGATGGATTCCCACTTTTACTAACGCAGCACTGGAGCCTTGGTGAATTATTTTGCGAGGGAAGCCTTACGTAGTGATGGATTTATGAGCTTCTGATCTGGTTGTGTTTGGTCTTTTTGCTTTTCATTCAATGGGGTATTTCATTAGAATCTTTTCTGATTAATAGGGGGTAGGAGTTCTTTTATGCTCTTGTTCTTTATGGTGCACTTGTTACACTCAGAGAGATGGACATCGTTAATAGAAAAGCAAACTTCATTAACCGTTGATCCGTTCATGTAAAAATTAACTTTGATAACAGTTAATCCGTTAATATTGTACCGAATGTGAACGATTATCCGTTAATGTCGATTTATATAACAGCGAATTTGACTTTATTTGCACAAAGTTAATTTAGCTGTACATGAAACTGGACTAACAAAGCATCGAAACAGGATAATTAACAACTGCTGGGATCTCTATTCGGCGTGCAAAATAAAATATTATTTAGACATTCGTTGTGCAATATGCACCAGTAATGCATTACATAATACGATGCAAAACATAATACAAAAAATTAGAGCACGAACTTTTAATGTACAAAAAATAACACAAAATATACAAAATAATTTTCAAATACAAAATACAAAAATAGTACGCAAAATACATAACATAATAACACAAAACAATGGAGCAGAAAGAGTCAACAACTGCAGGGGACCGTAGTCGGCTCGCAGAAGTTGCAGCGACGTGATATATTCTTTAATTAAGCATTCTTATTGGATAGCACAGTAATAATAAGTCAACAACACTTCATGTACCCTCTCATTGTATTGGTAATACTTCCAAGGAGGTATGACATGTTAGCCTTGTTCTTGTGAGCCGATCACCACTAAAGTTGAATGTACCCAGATCCTCGTGTTAAAAGCGTGTAACGCACTGCTGGTGACTACCTCAAGTCAATACGTCGGCAACTTTTTGCGAAATCCTGGTAAAAATTTTACGAGGAGGCAGGCAAAGAGGGTGAAAATATGTATTAATTCATGAACTTCACTTGAATAAAATACTTTTCTTCATTGTCATCACTCGAACGATGAGTAAACTAAATACTTTTACTTGGAAGTCCTCCTTTCTTCTGAAATTGAATACTGTTACACTGCTTAATGACATGAGTTAGTGTAATATTAGATTCATAGACTTAAATTTATGAAAAATAGAAAAGTTAGTTCATCTAAATCAAGGATCATGTAACATTTTTGAACAGAAAAGAACTCACTCATTTCTACCACTTGTTTTAAACGGCGAATAGTGTGTATCATGCCTGTAAACATTAAAACATGAATCAAGCGCGTATTAACTGAAATATTTGACTACAATTCGATGCGTCGAATGAGCACTGTTGTACATTTGCCGAAAGTCATCCGTAGCTAAAAATAACAGAAATAATAACTAAAATAATAGTAATAATTAACACTCATCGCATTAACACAGGCGTACCGAACTCACAGCAGTGCGATACGACCTCTGTAAACGTTGGGGTGGAATTGACTTGCAAGGCTGACTGACTTGAAATATGTTCAGACTCCGTCTGTATTTGAAGTCCGAGAATAAACTTTCAAACGTTTACCTGTTTTAATGACTTACTTTTCGGGTAAACGGATTTGAGTTGACGAAAGTGAAACGTTACGGAAATTAATGAATCCATTGATGATTTTCAAATTTAACTTAAAAGCTAAATCGTCAACGCCCCCAAGGTAACCTCGTTAATTAACGATAAATTGATCAACGATTTTGCACTAATTATGCTCTGGCTGCATCACATTGTTTTTGTTGCCTACATGGAGTTCACGAGCTCACAAACACAATCCCAAAAACTTCATTTTTTAGTACAAAATTGCAATTTTTAAACTGTCATCCAATCGGTCTCTGTTGGACATCTTTTTATTGTTCGGACGGTCTCCTGAAATTAGCATTTGGGCGAGTAAACAACTGACCGTCCATTCAGTGGAATTATTCAAGCCGAAATATCTGATATATTAGTAATGCAATGCTTTCAAGCTCAGAGAAACATATATAATTATTAGCAGAATGAAAGACGTAAATGTGGATTTAATATGAAGTTCATCAACATCTTAATCGTGAGGAGCAATTTTCATTTCCTTGAACACTATTTATCTCTGATATCTCGTTACTTTTGCCAAAAAACAATGTAAGTTTTTAAAAACTTCAGAACAAGGATATTATTTTTTTGAAGTTTTGTCACTGATAAAGTTTCCAGAAGCGGCTTCGAAAAATTGATGTTAAAAACATAGACTTACGTTTACCAAAACCTACCCCAGGCATTTCATTCACACGCTTGCAAAGTTTAAAAAAATTTCCTCAGATTATCTCAATTTCACCTTAACAACATAAAACCGTGAAGTTTTTTTAGGAGGCGAGGTAAGAAAAATAAAACAGACAGAACCTGCAGTTTGTTCTTCTCAACAGGGAAGGACAAATTCAAAGGTCTCGCTTGCCTCCCTCTTCCAAGTCCTTGAGAATGGCAAATTAGTGAACTTCCTCCAGTGAGTCGAGAGGGCTGCTGCAGTGTCTTCCCGAAATTTGGACCGACCAAATTCTTGATAATAAAACAGTGCTGCAGAATTTGAAGAGCGCAAGGGAATTGCTTCCAGCTGGTCTCGCGTTCTTAAAGCTGGTCGAGCATTCGGACGAAATTTTTTGTGTCCAAATTCAAAGCACGAGCGACCTCAGTATTGAAGTCGCTGTGAGACGCTCGGAGGGAGACTGAATGGAGCTCAAACGGAGCCAACGGATGAAAAGAACTTAGGATTGATTTCAATCTATTAAAATCGCAATCGCTATCACAAATGAGATTTTCTTAGTAATGTATTTGGCTGCTGAGAAAGCTGCTTAGTTTTGTGGCGTCAGTGAGGTTATATTATTTACACCAACTGAATATTCCGTCACTTAACCGAACGCATTTGCTCCCGTTATTGAGAGGAAAGTAATTGAGCGGTAATATTCAGAAAAATTATTTGCCTGAAGTGATTTAAAAACTATTGGGTTAGTAAAATAATGCGCTCATTATTTTGCGAATACATTATTTCACACGGTCAAAAATGGAAACGCATCCTAAGTCAGAGTCATTTGTCATAGCATTCGTCTTTGCCTACAGTAAGTTTTCAAAGAAAGTATCAGCCGTAGCAGTTTTTCTTCTATAGACACACGACGCCGTCCTCCCGAAGCCGTATCTAATGTCAGCATCGTCAGGACTCTTTGAAATTGAATGCCCTCCACAAGATCAAGATTTGCTCGGCAATTTTGCAACAATCTGGAGAAGTTGCACTATGTGCTTATAATTATTTGTTTTTGCTGGAAAAAAGAAGCCTAGAGGAAGAGAAATGAATTAGGCTACACAAAAGAGGTTCCTGGAACCAAGAGAAAGCCTCCGTGATGAGGAAACACAATTTGTTTCAAAACTAATTCATGACTTCCTTAATACAACCAAAAGACGATTCGAAGAAAGGCTGAATACTTCCTTCTATAAGAAAACGAACTTAAATTGTTCGAATTTTTAAGCTTTCTTTTCGTTAGGATAGGTAAAGAACAGAATTAACTCGTCCTATTTCTCCTAGAAAGTATTCAATTCTTTTCTGTTGAATTCAGTTAGTTATATTCTGGAATTGAATTATAGCGTCTATAAACGCGCTTGAACGGGTTTCACTGATTTTAGCGGTTTTCTGATGACAGCTGTTTCAGGGTAAAATCATGAATAATTTTCTAAGGAGAAAAAAAGAGATACCAGAAAGAGGTTGTCATATTCAATATCCCATTTGGTGTTTGTTTCGCTAGACGCTCCTTTGAAATTCAAATGTGTTCACCCTAAACTCATTCACTACAAAAAATGGAATATTCGATGTATTTTCTTTTGGGCTACTATACCGAAAACGTCATTGATATTTTATATACTTTCTTCTAGAAATAAAAATTCTGTGAATACTCATTTGAGTTTCAAGTATTCTTCTTTGGCTGATCCTTCCGGAACTCCTCTGAATATACAATGGAAGGAGTCCTCCATGGGCTAGTTTTCCAGTCTCTCCATTTAATTTTCAATGTATTCTTCTCAGAGAAAGTTTACTTAGCCCTGAGTTTCATTTTAAGGATGGATTCAATGTTTTCAACAAAATCATTAGATAAAAATGAATAGTAATCAGAAAAGCATGAGGGTAATTTTTATGAATAGGAAAATAATGCAACCTTCCATCAAGAGTTGTGATACGAACTACATCGCGTTCGAGTGCTCTTCGTTTCATTCGTTTACAAAGCCGCTCTGTTATCTAGGCATGCTAGGAATTAATAAGGTCCAAGCAAAATTTAAGCAGAAAATAAATTCGATGAGACACTTTGCTGAGAGTGAATTGTCGTTTATGACCTTAAATTTTTACTAAATGGTAAAGAGTGTGCAGAAAGTATTCATATAACTCATTTCAGAATTAGACCTCAAAGTTTTTCGTAGCGGAAACCAGGGTAATGTGTGATCGAAAATCAAATAAAAGGGAACATTTGTGAGCACGTGCCGACACAAAATATGGCTTCCCAAAGCTTGCTCCCAAAATGTCGGGTACACGCGGCACTCAGACTCTCGAAGAATTTTTTGTTACTCATTCAGAGGAGTCTTTATTGCTCCTCCGATACAGGTTTTGTTAGTCTGGGGCGGGCGTTATCGCGGCCTAGAATAGCAGCTCTCCTCGGTCGGTTTTTGGAATCCGTTCCTGAATTTCTTATGAGGTTTAACCATCCTGAGCGCAAGTTATGTCAGCCGCACGGGCTTTTACAGGAAAATGTTAAGCTCAACGTATTTGGGCTTTCATCGCACTGAAAAATTGTTTTCACCAACGTGTACACCGAGGATTAGATAATTCGAAATTACCCCGTTGAGACATCGGGACCGTGCTAGAAAAATTTCAAGGACTATCATTAAAATTCTCTGTGAAAAAGATAAGGACGATCAATTTCGGTGTGAAATCGTTTGATCGAGTTTTTTTATTTATGATAATGCTAATAAAATCTGATAGAAAAAAAACCTCTCGATATTCTTAGCCATATTAAGGACGTGTTTATTGAGGTCCTTTTAGATACCAAACAAGGCCAATTCGAGACCACAGCCAGCGACACGTGCGTCGAATGAGAACAACTGGAGCACTTCCCGGAGCCTGAATGACTCATTTTATCTCGAAGTCTTTTCGAGGTAAAAGTCTTTTCGGTGAATACATTCTCATTCAATACGAAAACTGGTGGAAAGGATGCGATGAATTCAGTGGCTTATCGTGTGTAATTCAATTCATCTTGAATTGAAGGATGAAAATGGTCCATTCCACAGATGCGAGCTGATCAAGGCACTTCAACTCTATAATTGGAATCAATGAAACGATGATCGATGCTAAGATTTCATTTGCGTATTTCATCAAATTCTCTTGCAACAAATGCATTATCGGTCAGGTTCTTAGAAACAAGATGTGATAGTATTCATGCGTAAGAAGTGTTCATATGATGTCCCAATGCATTTTTCAAGATACATTCGGATTTTTCACTGACGATGTTTGAAAGAGGCGGGATGGGTTACTTCAAAGGGATATCAATACCAATCGTAATAAAATCTCTACCGCTGTAGCGCTCATTTAGTTCAATCTCCAAATTGTCTCTGGGCTGATAACGAATAACTGAAAATACTCTATTAATAGCAATCTCGTTTGAATATTTGGAGCTGACTTTTTGTGTTTTCTCTAATGTTTGTTGCGTTACTTCATTCTAGGTATCTTGGGTGAAGAAAGAAGGCGATAAGCTTCGTCTTATTACCTTTGGAACCAACACCTATGTGAACAACAAAAGGTATGGTCTACTCTAAGTTCAGTCCTCTTAGGAAAAATCTTGACATTTAAATGGAAAGTCATAACTGAAGTGCGATGAGCGAAATTTTAGAACGTAGTTGCGATTCTATAATTTCCCGTAATTTAGCCCTCTAATATCAAATTTCTTTACGCAAATTTTTCCTTGAATTTTTTCTTCTCCGAGAATTTTGATACATATATTCTAATAACTTTCACTTAACGATAGATTTTCATTGATTGCACAATAAATGGAGGGCAACTAAATGAAATATCGATGCATTTACAAAAAAACACCAGGAAGAGACAGAGGAATTATTCTTTCTTTAGAAAAAGGAATTAATTATCAGGATCTGACAGATTTTGTAAAAGCTATACTCTTTTTTGTGTACATAGTATATGCTATATTTTCAGTAACTCAAGTCAGCGGTTATTGCGGAAAGATGTGAACTTTATCTTAGTTTTCAATAGTTTTTAATTTGTGAAAAAATAATTAGATAAAAAACTGATGTTTTAAAAGAGGGTAGGTCATCCGGTGCTAGAATTTACAGTTTTCTTTCAGAACGATTTTTTTCACGCAATATCTACGTACATTTATTTAGGATATTCGTTTAGCTCCAAGTTATTTTACCAAGCTACATTGTACAATTATCCCATCAATTAAATATTTCTAACAAAGTTTAATTAATTACATTAGTTAAATCTTTTGTACATTCAGCAACCGCACGTGTACTGGTGATTCCGATGGTCGCCAACTGGCTGACATTCGAATCGTAAATTCCAAGGTAATTCCCCCAGCACAATAAATCCTGCTTAAGGGAAGCCCGGGCACCCTGGGGGGGATTAACCCCTTCACCGACGCTCAATCGAGGTTACTGGCGCTGGAGACCACGGTTTATCTAGCCCCAAGAAAATGAGTTTTCGCTAAACAATTCGAGTGTGGCAGTACGTTAGGTAATTTCATTTACGTATTGCCTCTGCTAAGAATTTGAGAAATCGGTTCAATGAGTATTGAATATGGCGTTGTAAATATGTTTCTTGTGCGTAGACTTAAATGCAATAGAGTAATGAAATAAGGATCCCTATCATATGTCGAAGTGATTTCATTATAAAGGGACCACCTCGAGAACCATCCCCGGAAAATGGGTTTTGAATGGGATTTTTG
>VOMN01111343.1:0-15883 GCA_014899125.1 Orchestia grillus
ATCACAAACAAAAAGTTTCCAAAACCCACTGACGGTTCCCATTATATCTCTTGTGAAACCATTCTGAAGACCATTCTTATGTAAGCTAGCATGAATGTATAAAAGTTCTCTAAATAAGCACCGCAAAATTAATGCCAGTTTTGAGTTTGCTTATGAGTTTTGAGTTTTAATTCTTGTTGCTCTGAAGATTTCGAGCAGTACTTTGCTCAACTTCAAAAGACAAAAGACACTGTAAAAGACAAGACATAATCTACATAAATAATCACAGACTATACATATGACTAGCATGGATTCAAAGTTGTACATGATATAAAAGTTCGTAACCTAACCTAAGATGTTTAAAGACACTTGTTTTTGGACTCGCTAATCCTGAAGGAAGAATTACGTGTCTGAGGTAATTCGTCAGGGTATGACTGCTGCCGCAGTTAGGCTCTGACCTCAACGGACTAAATACGGCCAAGGCATCAATCCCAGGTCTTATTTTTTCCAAGTCGTCTTGTGCTGGCACCTGAACCGAGTTTTGACGGACTAAATACGGCGTTGACAGCACTCTTAAAAAGCTAGTAGTGAGCACTGTCTAAGTTTGACTCAGAGAGAAGTTTTTCAGTTCCCTAGCGGGTAGACCGGCTGCCGCAGTTTGGCTCCGGCCTTAGCGGACTAACCACGGCGTTGACAGCGCTATCGGGCCTCACCCAGCAAGCCGTCGCAACTCGACTACGCTTGCTCGAACCTTTGCGGACTCACTACGGCGCTGACTGCCTACCCACTTTGAGGTAGCAGCAGTGTGGCTCGCGCGGGGGAACATCTCTGACCAGTCGGTCGTCCGGGGCTCAGATCCCTTTGCTGATATGAAGTCCATTTTTGGGCCAGGTAAACATGCCAGAGGCTCAGCCGCTAACGTGCGACCAAAATATAAATCACTACGTTTTTCTTATCCTTCACCTACCGAAGCCCCAACAACTGGACTCACTTCTCAATGGTCATAAATGTTCCGAAGAAGTGAAGTAGAGTACGCAGCAACAATTTTAGCTTTCAATGACGTTCAACACTAGAGCCGGGAAGGCAGCTACTTTAGTCTGCCCCACAGGGGGCATAGGATAGGCCATAGGCAATTGGGTTAGGTTAGTTAGGTTTGTCTATCGTATGTTATGGGGACAAGCGCCTCCAGAGGAGCGCTATTAGGCTACCTCAGCTTTAGATAGGCCTTCGGGACATCTATTTTTCGTGTCCACTTGCTTCTTTCCGTTTTCATTCTTTCTTCGCTATTTCTTATTTCTCTTTTCTTTCTCTTCCTTATGAACTTGCTGTTTCAATGTGCTGGGGATCTTGTGTGGGAACACACCTTGTGCATGGATTTCTCGTTCGCCTTCGTCCATAGTAAATGGTCCCTACTTTTTCGGTGCGAGAAAGTATTAGCTTCTGAAGCGCTGCTATCACTACTACTACTACTACTACTACTAATACTACTACTTTAGTCTGCTACTCCACTGCTTGCGGGCTCTCTGCATGGCAACAGAGTAGCGGTAGTAGTTTCTAGAAGCAAAAATTTGCGACCTGGGTATCAGGTAGTGGACACAGAAATTCAAAAGCGCTACAGTTACCGACGGCCGATTAGCAGTGATCTCGTTGTTGAGAGGTAACTGCTTCCAATACTGAGATTTACTTCATTTGATGTTAGCTGCTATCCGAATACTAGTAGACGAGCCCCGCCAAAAATGGCAGGACAAATGATGTTAATTACCTTAAGATTCTCTCTTATTTAAAGTATATCTGATATGAAATAATGTTCTTTTCAGTATCACTGATAAGGACTGCCTTCTCTGACAGTCTCACTGATATGAATACAAGCCTGGGAAGTTTCTCCTATCTAAATCCTTAAGAGCGTCACAGAGAGACAGACAGACGGACCAACGAAGCAAACGAGCAATACTGGGGTATAATTATATGGAGGAATTCTCGTTGCTGTATCTTTATATTGTCTCCAAATACTGACGTCAGTTTTGTTTTTTGTTAGCTGCAGCTCTAGCTCTGATTTCACTAATGTACAGAGAGTGAGTCCATCTCATATTTGCTATTAATTGAATATTCCATTTCGAACAAATTGAAAAGCCATATGTAAGCTGTTTTTATGATAGCCCTTTATTAGCTCTATTTTGGAGCACTTAATATAATGAGTAGCGGTAGTGGAGTGGCGGCGGAGGGGGGGGGTCGCTGTTTTACAATTTTGAAAAACTGTGCTGCGAGTAGTGGTCGGTTCCAGCTAGCCAAGGCATGCAAGTAGCTGTAGCTGTTTCAATAATATGATAGCGGCGACCACCCTTTTAATACATTTCACGCAAACTGTAATTTTCGGACAAAATTCGTTCGAAACATTTCTCGCGAGACCGACAAAAGAAATTGTTAGTGCATAAACTCATTTGATACGTGAAGCACAAAGAACTCGTCACATAATCATACCTTCCAAGTATTTCTCCGAAACCTAACACTTGTCTTGCTAGCTCAGTGCCTGTTAAAACACTTATGGCAGTGCTCAGACTTGAGATAAAGCGAGGACCGCTCGACTAACCGAGCGATAACTTCCAATGACCTCCACCAAGTCAAATAAGGCTGGCCTAATGAGGGACACTGCAAATATATTCTGATTCGCTGCTCAAAGCAGAGCCTTCGGTGTTCATGGCGGAAGGCAGTACACTGACTGGTGCTTAAAAATTCAAGATTTCTCCCGCGTTTTTTTTCTGGTAAATTACATAAGAGAAAAAAACGGTGAGGTAAAACGCAACATCACCTACTTGTAGGTTTGACTTTGAGAGGACGTTTGAACCTCACTTAAGGGCACATTAGAGTATTACGGAGTAGTATGGTGGGCACGCATCTCATTGAATATTAACATTCAATTAATTCATACACGAATGTGTATATCATATTGATTAAATACGATTATGTAGTGGAAGGCCAGTTTACAGTGGCGCAATGCTAAATGTTCTTTCGGGTGGTCACATATAAAACGTCAACATTATGAGGATGATAATTCAATATATCAAATAGTCAGGTTTGATATCTTAATCCAACTTTTAAATAATCTTGCAGAATTTCCAACTCAATGTTCTGTTACCTAGTGGAAAGCGGGAAAACAGCATTCAAGTTTAAAGTCACCTGGGGTCCTGATTCTAAAATTAGGACTCAAATTCTCTTATGAGGAATGAGTTTTTTCTTTAGCTGTGATTAATTGTTAACAGTATCATAAGCTCAGTTTGATGCTAAAACTTTGAATGAAGCCAATTAATAGAACTCAGTCTGTCTACAGACTTGTATTTGGAAGACCCACCTGTGCGTAACTCGACCAATTCGCTAAATTACAAGGGCATCGGGTGGTCATCCATTGTTATTCACTTACAGTCATCAGAGTTTCATTTTTCTAGTGTAAAGTGAGTTGTTTACTCTGTCATTAGCTTAAACGTCAATTGCTCATTCTTTCATTAGCATATTGCCCCTAGTGTGCCCGTTTCTATATATAGCGTCCTTCGCCGTTAGTTTGTTCTAAGAATAGGTTACTCCCTCTCTAAATTACTGTATTATTAATAAACCCTCTCACAAAATTTTTCATTGTTGCCCAAGCGTAATACGACTATCAAAGAGGTAATACTATGTTTAAAAATAGCCCCGCAGTCCCACGAACAAAAGCTCAGCTCTCGAATGAAATAAAAAAAACGATTTTAGCGCAAGCTTCAATTCAGTCCACACGAACCTAACCGGGCCGGATTAGGCTGACAATGAACGAATAGATGATGTTCTCCTTGCGACTGAGGTCCTAATCACGATTAATGCCCCATGCAACGTATTGATTTGCTGACACTTGTCTTCCGAACAGCTGCCCATGTCAGTGACAGTAAACTTTGATGTTCCCGTCCGAAGCTTAAAGTTTACAACATAGCATGCTCCCAGGATAGAAAATTAGCTACCGATTGTTTTTCGTGCTCTACTTATCAACTACGTTCATCAATCAGTTTTCAAAGATATGTTACAACGCAAGTGTTGAACAGGTATTTCTCTTCATTCATCGCAGGTAGGGTATAGACTTGTTTTTTGGTTGCTATACAACGATGGAATGAAAGTATGACGTTTCGGAATGACGTAAAGGGCTATTGCATTTGGTCAGGTTTAGGGACGCCACGGAATAAAAAAGCGGAATTCACTTGTGTTTCATATTGTACTGTTGTGCGAGTCTACCAACAATCAAATCAATCAGGTACATACGGCAATTCAAGGTAAAATTGTAGTAGAAAGAAAATTCTAACCGATAGAAACCACTGCTCTGTGTCCCGAATTGTTGACCGGAATTGCTCTACGTCAAAGAGGGAACGACTGTGAAACGTCAATGATGACCCTTCTGCTGCTTCTGAGCGAATTCTTCATAAGGAACTTATCACAATGGATATTGATATGGAGCTGAGTGGCTCGTGATAGGCCGATGTTTAAATCTTACTGATAAGAACACTTCTTCAAACTGGGCCGAAGCACTTGCACATTGGACTATAGAAGAGTGGATCAGTCTCACGTGGTCAGATGAATCCCAATTCTGTTTCTATAGAAATGATACGTTCTGTCGTATCCGTCGAAGGCGTCATGGCTTCTTCAACGAAGCGTGCGAGTAAGGAACGATACAAGGATAAGGAGGGTCTGTCATGTTCTGGGGTTGTTTCAACTCAGAAGTTGGACCTATAGTTGAAGTATCCGTCAAACTGAGCCAGCATGGCTACACTGAGGTGCTAGATGACCAAGCTTTCTCATTTACACAATATCTGAATGAAGAAAGACAAGTTACTTCGTCTATCTTACGATGATAACTGCTAGGCGCATCGGGTGCAAACTTTCATTAACTGGCATGACAGTTATTTACGATATGTCAGGCATTATGGCTAGCCATCTAAGTCCCCAGACGTGGACCATATAGAAAATTTGTTGGACCACCGAGAAGAACGAGCTAAAGGTCGAGAGGTTTTGTGGCAGCACGAAGAGATCTGTTCATCTAAAAGTAGTTTTAAATTGACCAGGTGTACGTCAAGATGCTTATAGACTTAATTTCTGGCAGGATTGCAGCCATTATTTGTACTTGTGGAGGTCCTATTCCGTATTAGTAGCAAGTACCAAATTTTTTTTCGGGGAATGTTCATAACCGAGGCATAATTTTTCACTTCACTGTAACAACTCGATGCAAAACTTGCATCTTGTCGCTAAGGAAAATTGAGTCAAAATATAATATTTAAAATTAGTTGTATTGTTATAACAAAACGTATAAAAGTTATCTAATCATAATAAAACATAGTTGGCTGAATGTAGAAAGTACAAACCTTGCATTTACTGCCACGGCTCAATGACTGTTTTTTTTTTCAAATGAGGTATAGATAAGCTCCGAGGGCCGGAACTGAAAACTACCTAAGCACCTGCCTCCTGACTCAGTCACCTCCTTAATAGTAGGAGGAAATACTGGCGCACACAGTGCATTTTCACGAACATCCAACGATATACTGAAACATAACTAAAATAAACAGCAAAGATAGATCCCACATTATGGAGTGCACCGAGAGCATATCCAAATGTAAATTCTCAGAGTTTGAACTTAAATCCGTAGCAAACTGGCATTGGTGAATGAATCATAACCTATTCTACCATATTGTCACCACTCTAGTCACATGGGAACATTGTTCAGGCAATGAGCCTTACATAGCGTACTGAGATTTCTTTTCGATTCATGGTTTAACAGTATTACGACTCTTACGTCCAGCTTTTCAAAGCAGCACTCTTTTAAATACTTGACCGCTAGTTAGACTTCACCACCAAAGGCTCCGGAAGTCAGAAAAGAAGGACATGATTACGGTAATTGAAGTGAGAAACTTGAACTGACGGAAAAGTAGTTCCACAGAAATTAGCATTCTTTTTCCGATGAGCAAAACATAAAAGTGCGCTAATGCTCTGTGTTTTTAAATCAAGAGTGATCTGACTTGCGCTGTGTTCCTAAATTGTGTTCTGAGGGCCCGGAGTTCTTTTAATCTCGCGTACATTACAGTTTTGTGTATTTTATATTTATTCTATGCTTTAAATACTCAACTAACGTCGCTATTAAAAATATCGATTTAATATATTACAATAAATACCATTAATTTCAGTAACAAATATAATAATTAATATTGTGGGGGGCGATACGAGCAGTGAAGTTCTGGTTCTGTTAATATTATTTATTTCAACGAGAAACAACGTAAAACCAGCACCCAAGTAACGGTGGACACAAACATTGCACTAGCATAAGAACATCAGAACATCATGTCGAAGAACATAAAAAATATGGTCAACTGTGAGGCCGAAGGGGCTTAACTCTACGACACTAATATTATAAACTCTATCTAGAAAGTACATGTGAATATGCCCATACACTCGTGTTCGTTTATAAATAAACGAGTATATGAGAGATTGTACATTTGCTCTAAGACAATCTAGAGAAAATGAGCAATTCTAGACTAACGACAAATTCAAAATTCAGAAATTCAGAATGTTAGGGTGAATTACATAGGCATCACCTAAACTGAGGAATGTTTTGGATGACCTGACAAGCCTGAATAATACTTATTAGCAGTCACAGGTTCTCATTTATCATGTCGTTATTGATGTGATCTTGCCAAGTGCTGCAGCAAATCCTGCGTTTTTCAAATTGCTGTAAAAAATAAGCAGATGCTTATTTCGAAATTTGATCGACACTATCTTATTTTACGTTAAAATATTCATGAAACATGAACATATTGGGCACTATTTGAAAATGATTTCAACAGGATGGCGTTTTTCTCGATTAAGGCATTCTCGCTGGTGATTTGCCAAGTTGTCCATCGCATTACGGAGCATACGATTTACCTGAATGGATCGATTTATTGGCCTACCCGTTCTTCGACCTCAAAGCGTGTGATTTTTTTCCTGTGGCGGCACCTAAAAAGTAAAGTGTACGAAGAAAGACCTCATAAGGTTGATGAACTCAAGGCAAGAATCCGGCTGGAAATCGAGAGAATTCCCCAGCGTATGCTCTGTAACGCGATGGACAACTTCGCAAACACCCTCGAGAATGCCTTAATTAAATCGGGAAAAAGCCATTTTGCTGATGTTATTTTTAAACAGTGACAACCAATATGTTTATGTTTCTTAAAGGCTTTCTTACGTAGAATAAGTTGAAATTGAGAAAATTTTAAAGTATCCGCCCATTTATTTTGTACAGCCATTGCAGGGTTGATTGCCGCACCCTGTATGATCCTTGTTTCCTTGAATTCTCCCTGCGTTTCGAATTGTGTGCCCATTTATGAACTGCATGTTTGCCATGTGATATGCGTTCTTGGATATGCGGTTCGTCGTGAAATGAATATATTCATACACATACATTTATGATATATAAATACTTGATATGAAAGTAATTTCTCACTTTAAGGTCTATGTATAAAAGATTAAAAAATCCCAACTTTCAAACTCTGATCATTCCTTTCGTTCAGAAAAAATTCTTGCAGTATTGGTGAAAAACAAGAGCTTCTCTCGATATCAACCTAAGACTATCCAAAAGAGTCTGCAGACTTCCGCACAAGAAATTAAAATGAGTAATGTCATAAGCATATGAAGTCAGAAGCAATACTTCAGCAGAGTTCCTCCAAGATACTCACGGCCAGCTGAGTTGTATTAAAAGGGGCATTATGGCGATGGAGATATGGCGTTCTATCTGTAGACTCTGAAAGGTCGTTCTCTGACCAAAGAAGCGTTGAAACGACAAATAGGATTGCAGCAGAGGTTGCAGGAAATGTTTGATGATAACTGAGCGGTTCGAACTGAATAACTCCTTTAACATTATGCACTCAACATGAACCTTCATCGATAAATTCCCTCATTTGCTTCCAAAGCAGGTCTGTTACTTTCAGAAATCCGCAAAGGGCGGCTTTTGATATTTTAAAGCGTCCACTTCCCAACCCTAGTATGTAATTCACTTACCTCATTATGGTGCCCCATAAAGTACACTAATGGAGCAAAAAACGTCTAATATAGCTTTTGATGGAGCTAATATAAGTATGAACTTAGCTACGTCATGAACATAATTTCTCGACCGGAAATTAAAAGGTATTATCACTCACTGTTGCACGCTAAACAATAATAGAGTTCACTATTTGAAAAAACTAAACTCTATACCTGAAAATTAGAAAACATTGTGTCAACAAATGTTTTCTCAAAAAAAGAGCTCGATGCTTGTGAAGTGCGCTCAGTCCACTGAACAAATGACCCTCAGTAAGCGGAAGTGTTCTCTACTCGAGCTCCCCAGCACTCGTGAGGGAAGAAGAGCCATAGCATTTTTCTTTTTCAAAAATTCAGTTCCCTTGCACTGAATGCAAGTTTGAATTTATTAACAAGCACATAGTACGTCCTGGCTGTTGACACGTGCAAAATTATTCAATGCGGTACAGCAGTATGTATAGACGAAATAGTTTATTGCAGAAGAACACTTACTCGGGAAACTAAGTATTTCTAAAATTCAGCGGTAAAGTAAAGGGTGGTTAAATTGAGAGGGCCAATTTTGAATGTGAACCACACCTAAACGTCAAGTTTTTTCTGCATTTAATTTGACATTTCTCTATTTCAGACTAACTCAATTTGAACCATGGTAAGATACACAATCGAGTAACGCGTTAAAGTTATTCAGGCTTATTATGAACCTAATTTGTGTTTTATTGAAAATCAACATCGGCCCCTCAAATTTAACCACCCTATAATAAAAGCGTATAAGCGTTTAGTATCGAATTGAATTATTTTCAGATGAAGCCCACTGTCAGTCAACTGTTCTTGTCTACTCGAAAATTAAATGCTTGGACCAATTCGGTTTACGTTAAAGGACAAATATTATTTTCCCCTCTCCATAATTGATTACATGCTAGAGTCCCAGGAGATGTTCACCCAAATAGTTATCGGAGGAGCAGAAAAAATAATTAATGCAAAATGCTTAGGCTCCATCTTTGACTCTATCCAAGGCTCCAAGTAAAGTACTCCATCTTCCAAATGAATTGCAAATAGCGTTAGCGATGAGCGAAATGAAAGGGGCGTATCAATATAGATTCCAAGTAACAAAGATTCAAAATGATATGTCGACATAATTTAGTATCCATTTGATTTCAGAAACACATTTGCTCATTTTATTTTTCGATAGATCACCACTAGAAATTTAGGAGAAAAAGAAAAAGCGAGAGAGGAGGAGGGCTTGAAAACGCTTAAATTGATCACGGGAGGAGACATGCCAGGGAAATTTATTACTTCATATTCTAGGAAATTTACTCGCATTTGCGAGTGCGGGCATCGTCACTCCCGGTGGAACAATCTCTGGTCCCGTACTTTCAGTGGTAAAATAATGGAAGCGTGCAACCCTTTACGAATTCAAATACTTTCAGGTGAAGCCCACTGCCAGTCAGCGGTTCATCATAGCTACTCGGCAATTCAATGTTTGGACCAGTAAATCACCCCAAAAAAATTACTTTTGATGAGCTAGTCTAGCATGGCACGGCACTGGAGACTTATAGCGATTGACTCAACATTTGGCCCACAACCCCCAGAGTCTAAAAAAAAACGGACGCTTACAAAATTAGTTGTAGTTCATATTTAGGAAAGCTATTCATTTTCTGTTTACATTACACCACACAGCAGACAACGGGATAAAACAAGGAATTTTAGTGAGTGCTCTCCTCTCCGTGAGTGGGATTACGTTTCATATTAAAATTAGTTTAATTTTAGTTCAGTTCATACCAAGGCTTAGTTAAAGGATTGTTGTCTTATATTCTCACGCTAGTGATCATTCGTTATAGTTGACGCCTACTATTAACAGCCTGCTTAATATGATTAGATGCATGATAATATTGAAGCAAGAGAACGTTTTCATAACCCCTATCACATAATAATAAATATTGTCAAACTGAGAAACGCAGTCGATATTGAGGGGAAACTCTTTGCTTCGGATATTGAGATCTTCAAGATAATAGAGATCCATTGTTCGTTTTTTGTTTCGAAGGACTGAGAACTCCGCCAATCTGCTTATACTCGGGAACGAGCTCCCTTGTGCGCCCAGCAGACGCTTGAACGTTATTCATTGTGCACACAACACAAAGAAGTGTGGATTGGATAGCTGAAATAGTTGCCAGACAGAGTTTTCATTCCAGGGATGGATTCCCACGTAATTACAGTCTGCGGTCTTTGCTTAATACTTCGTGGGGAGCTTTTGAAAAGCTACTGTAGATTGAAAAAATAATGACCTAGAATTCCAATCTTTGTTTCCCTAAAGATTAGCAAGGGAAACACGCGTCACAGAACTCTTCTTACTTCTAACATCAAAATCTTGGAAGCGTGTGGAACAAAATGGTCACAATATGAAATATGAGCTCATCATAGAAGAAGAATTGAATAACATGAACTTGAAGGTAAAAATAATTTCATGAAAGCAAACATCAGCTTATAAAAATAACCTCCACGAAGATCATAAGAGGTACACACAATTAGAAAATAACGGGAAAATAGTAATAATAAGTGTCTGATTTTCTGCGAAAGAAATGTCTGATTACATTGTCAATATCTTAGAAATGAGAAATTAAATGATTATGGGCAAATAGCCGTGAAAGATAGCCCTCGTGATTATCGTAAAAATAGCCCCCATTGCTTTCAACAACTTTATACCATCATTCAACAAGCTTACGTTTGCCACGTTTGTAAAATTCTGTAGGTCTTAAATCAAGTAAAATGTAAATCAAGCTCTTATTCAATCTTCTCTTCTTCTGCTTGTCTCCCTAAGACCACCCAAATGGTTCTGCAGTCTTCGACACAAATGGCAACGAGAAGGTGCAAGGTGCGGAAAATGTGGAAGATAAAGTAATATTTCGAGCCCAGTTCTTCAACGACATTTTGCAAACAATGATTCGCACCAAGCAGCTCGCTGTAGCAGATTCTCTGGAGACAGCGCACGTGGGACCCGTTTTTGAAAGAACGAAAGCGCATGAATTTTAGTTGGCGTAGCACAGTCGTATGGACTACGTTTAATTACTGTATGAGTTCCTTAATGGTAACCGTGGGACTTACCGAGACTGTTCCTTGTAACACATTGATGCCCATTGATGCTAAGTTATTTTTTACAACCGTTCATTGACCTGTCTCTCAGATTTACATACTTTAGAAACTCAAAAAAATCTACTGCCATTTCTTATATTCATTGTATCATCCCAGAAGCTCTCTGGATAGATTTCTCTGATGAAATTTGCCTGGCATATTCATGGAACTCATAGGGACCTTCCTTATGTGATCTTTCATTGGAATGAAGAAAATGTTCACCTCACCCATAATGTTGAAGAAAAGTATGGTCAAAACTTAATAACCTAATCAGATAAACAAATATTGATTAGTCACAGCGATGAGTCACAGATTAGTCATGAAATTATAACAAGATACACATATATGAAAATTTTTCAAATTCACGATTCTAGAAGAAAAATCTGCTTGAGAAAAAGTCATCAATTTTGCCACTGTCCGATTGTCACAATTACCTGGTCACTCACTGTCTGCAGTTGGCAGAGGCCACCTGTCTTGCATTTTCGTGAATATGGGCAGAAATTCTAAAATCCTATGGATCTTATCGCCACGTGAGATAAGGCGCCATTTCGAAGTCCTTCTCTACCGATGAGCTGCTCAGCGTGTAATCAAATGAATAAACGGAGAGGATGGACTTAACGCACTTCAGTATGGAGGCTTCTATTTCGATCCACCGTTGTAATGGCATTCATAGAGGATACGTGACGTTGAACCGACGTAATGACGCAGTGATAAAATAAATTTTTTTACCAAAAATGATCACAGAAGCGCTGGTACAGAATCTTTGCATAGACAAACGATTCTATGATTATTAACAGACGTTCCTGGCAATTTTGCTGTGCAAAAAGTCAGGAAAACAACTGAATTTAGTTGCGAAATGACCTTTCAAATCAGGGACAGGAAATATCGGAAATAGCGTTGCGAAAAAATTACCAGAAATTACTATAGCTGTGCTTTTTTAGCATTTCCTCGGCAAGAATATTTTGATGTTTGCATTAACAGTCACCAATGGAAACTATTGCTTGTAGGAAATAATTTCATAATTTAAATTCCAAATAAACGTTTTCAATGAGGATAGGATCTAGTGCGCTTTACTAATCAAAGTTCGAGTACTTTTCAGCATGACACTATTACAACGAAAAGCTGTAAAAAACTCGTCCCAACTCCATAAAAATAAGTCTCCGGTAAAATGAAATTTCAAACTTATTGCTGTATTTGATATGTGATAATTTAGAAATGAAAGACAATTATGGGTACTGTTCTGTTTATCGTAAATTCAATACAGGGTGGGCCACATGTTTTCATACATGAGAATACGTGTAAATTATGTTCCAACTTCTATAAAAGATACGTTTGACGATTGAGTAGCGAATTATGTAAACATACGAAACATACAGTAAATTATTTAAATGCATGGAAAAGTCACGATACGAGACTTAAGCTCCCCTGGTAAAATAAAAGTCACCTGCTACTAATATGGCATAGGACCTCCACAAGCACGTATAATGGCGGCAATTCTGCGCGGCATTGAGTCTACAAGCATCCTAATTACACCTGGTCGATTTTAGCACGTTGACTCAGAAGTGGGTCATATATAGTACACGCGATCATCTAACATAACCTAATGTAACCAAAGCACTATCATGTGTAAATACGAATTTTCGAGTTTTCTTTAAATTTGTGTTCATCAATCGAATAAGCTAGTTCTGAATAGAAAGAAAATTAATAGAAAATTAATCACCAAATTTGTGAAACCAAAATTTTTCATTTTTAAATTCACAGTAGAGATATTTGTAGGCAGGTAATTTTGCCTGTGTGGAGAATCAGAGTTGACGTGTTAAACCGCGTTTGAATCAACCGGTCTCGTATTGGGGCCACAGTACGTGGATGATCTTCTGGACGTCTCACTCGTCTCTCTAGTTAGTCCTACAAATACTCTAAAGTCTAAAGGATATATGTCTGGTGACTTAGATGGCCTATCTGAATGCCTGACAAATCCAGAATGAATCCAATGCCAGCTAATGAAAGTTTTAGAAAAAAACTGAAAGAGAGGCAGAGCAGCATGCCTATCTTCATTCAAATATTCTGGAAATGACAAAACTTGATTATTTAGCAGATCAATGTAACTATGCGAGTTCATTTTGACGGATACCTCGACTAAAGGAACCACATGTGTGTAGAAAATGACAGACCCTCTTCTTCTCGTTTCGCTCCTTGCACACTGGTTTCGTTGAAGGCTTCATGAGGTCTTCGGTGAACACGACGGTGGGCATCATTGATATAGAGTCAGAATCGTGATTCATCTCTGACCACATGACACTTTTCCATTCCTCTACAGTCTAACGTGCTCGTGCTTCAGCCCAGCTTAAATGAATGTTAGTGTGGGAGTTCCCTACAAAGAATTTATTCAGAAACAGCATGAGAAGAGCCATCATCCACGTCCGGTAGTAGATCCATCCTTGAGGAGAAGCGATTCCGATCAACAATTCGGGGCAAACGGAGGCCATCCCTATCGGTTACACTTTTCTTCCAACCACAATTCTATTTTGAATTGCCGTATGCACCGGATTTTTTTTATTCTTGGTAGACCCGTATAACCGTGTGGTAGGAGCATGAACAAATTCCTCTACTTCCTTCAATGGGTGTTCCTTCGACTGATCAAACACAATAGTTTCTTTTTGTCATTCCGAGACGTGTTGCTGTCTTTTTATCGTTGTGGAGCAGCTAAGGAACAAATCTATACCTTACTAGCTCTGAATGAAGCTGATACATGTTCAGTACTTTCATAAAACATATGGGGAAGCCCATGAAGCTTTGATCATTCAAGCATCGCTCCGACAATAGGAGCTTTCGGGGGCAGAGTAATGATCTGGATAGGGTGGAAGGAGTTTGGGGCTAGATATGGTCGGGATTAAGTTCGGCACTTTTTTGCATCGATAAAATGAAATATCAAGATCATTTGAATTTCCCAAATGATCGAGTATGAGTGTTAATGGATATTTATTTTCCTGATAATTCCGTTATTTTTCACGGCGGCAACGCTCGCATCGACCGGTCTCATGCAGTGCAAGATTGGTTCAGGGCTTACGAGGGATCATTTGCTGTCATAGAATGAGCTCCGTAGTCTCCTGAATGAAACCCTTTCGTAAATTTGTGGGACCAACTGGAGAGGGAGCTGCGGACTTCGACACCACATCTTTCTTCGTTAGAAGATCTTTATCAACGCTTGTTCGTCTTTTAGACAAATACGAGTGTTCATTTATATTGTTAGTAATACTTTGTAATATCTATGTCTAATAAAACGAAAGCTGTAATCAGAGAAAAAGGAGGTACAATAAAGTATTAAGCTTGTCTTTTCCTTATATTTACATATCTACCGGGTGCGACAAACTTTTTGGCCAGGGTAGTCTAGTTACAGGACGTAGTAATACAGCACGAGGCGTTAATTTGTTCAAACTAATTGATAACGTAAAAAAAATATCGAAAATATGCACTTACAAAGTAAAATTGAATTTTTACCCAATCACAGTTAGACAAGTTTTTGCAACATTTGCCTGTTCTTCTTCATAAGCATGATAATATTTGATAATGACTGATATTATAGTGATGCAGTACCTCCTAGAATGTCGCGCCGAAATTGAAGGGACCATTTAATATGCAGAGCACGGTGAATCATTTCACAAGTTGCGTTCACACTCAGGATACCCTTCGCAAAGAAAGAGCAAGTTAAGAATAAAGAAAACAGAAAAGGCAAAGAAGAGATAACTTAAAAAGTGTGAAAATTGAAAAAAAGTAAAGTGGGCTCGAAAAAAAGAAGTCTTGAACTATACAACTCTAGTAACCTAACAGTGTCACATGGGGACGTCAGGTTCCCATAGCATACATACGAAAGATGAACATAACTAACCGGACCGTATTGCGTATCCCATGCCCTCTAAGGGGTTATGAACATGTGGATGTTAAAGTTTTCATCTGACAATGAACTGCTCTTGGCTCTGTAGATGTCCCCACCAAGTGATAATAATCGCTCCACTGCGGCGACTGCAGAGACTGAAACTGAGCAAACGAACATACGCATGATCAATTTGCTGCTGGCGCTTGACTTGCTCCTGTTCGAAACTGGAAGCAACAAAATCGATTATCGCTAGTTTGGAACAAAAAGTATAGCAATACTGATAAATCGAATGCATTTTCATCAGGTAACAGGTAGCCCACTATTGTTGCCGCGATAAATTATCGGAATAATTTTATGCTTTAACGCTCACCTATGCTGATGTTTGTTCATCAACAGTGGGAATTCCTCAATATTATTTTTTGAAATCACGATATGTATTTCAAATAAAAATGGCTGCCCCAACATAAAATGCTAATTATTATGGGGTGGGTTATTATGCAGTTGAGAACTACATAGGAAAACTACAAGCATCCTTAGGATGAAAACTACATGATAACCCACCCCGTTGTGGAATATCTTTTAAGGCGATTTGAAACTGAAGGGGGATGAGACTGCTCCATAAAAAACTTAATAAATGATTTTCTTGTAATTGTCTCCTCTTTCCAGTTCTTAGTGAATTTGAACTTCAGGTACAATAAGAATTTGTGAAGCTTTGAAAATATGTTATAGTTCATGTATTTCTCACCAAATGCTGAAAATGGTATGTGCAACATTATTTCAATTTTTCTGATGTGAAGAATAAACATTTTTAATATTAAGTTGTTACAAAAATAATGGCCAATTTCAGAAGCATGCATT